>VUQG01021808.1:33614-111074 GCA_015106755.1 Etia nguti | reverse complement strand
GGCATGATTGATTGATGAAGTTTTGGTGCCCAGGGGATCCAATCATGTAATCAGTTTGTATTGATTGACTGTCCCCATTGAGAGACTGCTGAGGCTCTGCCGCCATGTGTGCAAGCTAAGCTTGGCACACATTCAAAATCTTCTGCAGTCAGATTTGATTTGGGTGGCGAGGTCGCCTAAGTCCACGTGTTGGGATTCATGCAGGGAAGTCTGTCATAATCACACTGCAGACGTTCCAAACCGCTCCCACAATTCTCTGCTCCAATTCTTCATTATCTTGTTTTTATTTTAATTATTATGATTGAGAAATTAATTCAGCTTTACTGTAATTGCATCACATGTTTAATGATCCAGTCTCCTTGGAATTTAAATGGGGCTTCCACCTGGGTTTGCATAGCTAATGAGATTTTTCCCCCTTGCCATTGTGTTTTTTTCCCAGACTCTCGTTTCACATTTCTGACTTCTATTTCACTTGTCAAGTTAGCATCACTTTAGTGATGCAATGCACATCATTCCTTCACCAGCATTACAAAAAAAAAGATGGGCTTTGTGAGTGCAAATAAAGGTATTTTTGTGAAATAGAAAATTGAAGGACAGCACTAAGGGGAAAGACAAACAAGACAATTTCTGTCTTTGTGACTGACAAAATGATGAAAAATGAACACTTTCAATATATAACTAGCATGTAGTTATACTGAGAATAATAATGGCTTTTTCAGCTAAAAGCTCTTCTTAAGATTGACAACTTCCATATCAGTGAGCCACTTTTTACAAAGACAGACCTACTTATTTGTTTGCTTTACCTAAACAGCACACCTTGTTTGTTGGTAGAGGTGGGAGAGGAGAATCGAAACGGCTTCACCGGTGGGCATCCGTTTTCTATGCTTGCATTTAATGAGCCCCAAAAGATTTCTGTCTGAAAGTCACTCCAAAGTCAAATTAAGGCTGAACTTGCTAAACACGTTCCAAAACTCAGATGCGTCACTGCTTTAACCTCAGGGGTGAATGTGGGTCAGAGGCGCAATAACCAGTTGGACTACTGAATAAGAAGCAGCTAATCTGTCTTTCCCTTTTCTTCCCCTCAGTCTCACCACAGGCTGTAAATGTACCTTGTCTTGGTGGCACTGGGTGAACACGCTAGCCAAAACTATTGCAAAGCACTACAAGTCAAGAATGTAAATGAAGGAGAATGAAATAAATGTAAAGCATCCACAGACTCTCCATCTCAAATACCCACACCTAATTTATTGTGTAAGCTTTCAAACACACATTGGGAAATCAGAGGTAACTGTTGAGGGAAAAACAAACTGTGACTAAGCTGTGAGACAGACATTTTTGAATTTGCTTACTTGCTGTCTGAGAGCTAGATAAGAAGATCAACATCAATTTCATCTAGGCGAAATCCACAGCTGTGATGTTTGGCGCCAAATGTTAGCTTATTATAAAGCCGGCGAGAACTGGCACTATTAGCCAAGCAACGTGAAAGGTGCTTTCAACTAAAGCCTACTTAAACATGTTTTTGGAACATAGGACAGAATTTAGCATATAGAACTATAAAATCAACAGTTATGTACTGAAGTTATTTTCTGATCTACAGCTTAGCAGGTTGACTAATCTCTCGGATCTCTCAGGTTAAGTTTGTTTGGTGTTTAATGGTGTTTGAGAATCGTTAAACCCTGAAAAAATCCTTTCAGCTTGCTTTCTAACTAGACACAGTTCTTTAATGTAACAACTGATGAACTGTTGGAATGCCTGCTCTTTATTTCTCCTCTTTGAAGACATCGCTGTAGTGAATTAACGGAGATTACATTTTTATTGATCTCCTCATTTACTGTACCTACTACTTAAACATTTCCTTTGCAGTTAATTTCGAGTTGTTCTTTTTCATTTACAAGTTAACAAGCTGTTTTGTCTGTCCTCTCACATAAGTGCCTTTTTAGATAATGAGCTGATGTTCTAATGGACCGCTGGAAGGGAGGAGCATTTATTTACAACTGATTAGCCATTAACAAAGAACAAAGAGTTACTAGCTTGTATAGTTTGTATGGACCTTCACTACAGTTGTATACTCCGGAGAAATGCTTTGATGGTTATTGCTTCACATTTTATTGAAGTCGTTACACTGCTGTGCACCAAATGGAGCCAAGAATGGTTTCCTTTAGTTTTACAAGTTAAAGTGGAAAAACATACCAAACTTTACACATAACAGTGGGTGATCATAAAACTGAAAGCAAAAGCCGTGCATATTTCTTATAATATGCACTTTATAGTTCTTATAAAGCTGACATTTAGTTTTCTTTTAACAAAACATAGAAAGCATGCAAAATCTTACATAGTAGAGAAGAGTCCTAATTCTACAAATGTACAGTAACCATTCAGTCACTGTCTCTTCATCTCTGTGTTTGTCTATGCCTCTGCAGATCAGGGTGGACAGCCCTCTGGAAGGAGGAGTGCTGTACGAGACAATGACTGTGATGAAGGATAGCAGTCCCATCCTCCGGGACATGGCCTTCTCCCTGGACAGGAACTCTCTCTATGTCATGTCTGACAAGCAGGTGAGGAAACGCCCTCATATTGGTGCTGCTGTCAAGAGAAACATTGGGAAAGCAGGATGATGCAGCAACAGATGAGGCTGTCCTTCAGCTGGAAGCCCACAGGTTCAAGCCCCTATGACAGCGAGTGTTCAGCATGCTGACACGTCCTTGAGTTAAACACAATACGTGTAGCACGAAATTTAAAGTTTTAGTTGACAAGAATCGTACAGTATGGAAGTATTTTTGGAAATCGGTTAGTGGAAGCTGTTTTGAACAAACATATTAATAATAATGATAATAATAATTTGGACTGAGGGCCAAAACAAATAAATAATCCTTGTTTTTTTCAGGCTGTTGCAAAAAGAAATGTTCTGCACATTCTGTTAAGATTAGCATTTCTGCATGGAGCTTTGGAATCAGAAGTAAAACGGTTTCAAATCAAGAACATTAAACTACGCTAAATTATAAATTAATACTGTTTATTTGGAATTGAAGCAGAGGATTATGACTTATCCTTAAAACAATAATTCCCTTACATTCGTGAACTGTACGTCTACAGAAGGGATTGTTAAATATGCAGACTGCGTGTAAGAGGATGGACCACTGCTCCAATTACTTATCCATGCGAATCGACTTACAGCGCATGCATCTTTTGTACGCGACGCACACACACGCACACATATCCCATACAAAACCAGCGGCGGCCTTTTTTTCTGTGTGGCTGTATTCCCCCTCATCTGCTCCTCACTTGGCCCAGCATCACAGAGGCGAGCAGTTGTTGTCGTTGTTGGACGATATTCTCTGCACTCATTGGAGATAAGAGTGAACAGTGGTAATCACTTTCAACTCCCATCAAGTGATTATTTTGGCGCGCTGGCATGCCACTGTGAAATGGGATTAGGTTTCAGTGCAGCCAAAAAAAAAAAAAAAAAGTCTCTACCACTGCTCTCAGTTGTCTTCTGACTGCTGGAATTTATTGAGCCAGAGTCACAGGACAGAAAGCCAAAGGGCAGTGGGACAATTGCAGTTGTGTCAGTTACATCAGAGTGGCTCTGACTCTTTTCTGAGAGCTTGAAAAACAGTCTGGAAATCTATAAAAGCGTCAAGTTTAAGACAACACATAATGTCATTTGAGGAAAAATAGAGACAGTCTTGTGTTGGGTGCTGTCTTCTAAAACAAATCAAGGCAGCTCTTCCTTCTGTGTGATAGACTGGAAGAGACAGGGCATAACTTATTGATGAGCTCTGGTCGTTCAAGGAGAGACACATGCTTCCTTCAAGGAGATAGCCAGCTATTCTCTTCACTCCGCCTTCAGTGACGCACAGTAACAGAGCAATAACCAAACCCTGCTTCGCCTGGCATTTTCTCTCAATATTAGAACAGCTTTGGCTTTGTAGCCTCCAGGAGCTTGAAACAGAGTAAAGCCTTCCGCTTTCTGTCTTCTTCTCCATCTTTGCTCAGCTTTCCCTTTAGACTTCCCCGTATCATGGGTAAGGAATCCCCCAGGGAGAGGGCTTCACTCGCAGATTTCCCACATTTCCAGTAGATCCCAGAGATGAGAGATTTTCAGATTCCTGGGAGCCAAACAATACAGAAATGATGTGGAATGAGGAGCGAAGCACAGACAGATTTGGCTGAGATCAGCCGACCCTTGTGGAATAACAATGAGCCCCTCTGTCTCCTGCCGGGTGAAACATGCAGGGTTAGCATGATGATGAAGAGTGAGGATCGTGTGTATGTGTGTGGATGTGTGTGTTTTTGTGTACATCTGTGTCCTCACCAAAACACCGCTTGGAAGCCATTATTGATATGGAAAAAAAAATCTTCACAGCAGTTAATCTTTTTTCTCACTGTATGCCTTTAGTTTGATCATTTCTAAGAATAGAAATGCTCAGAATCCAAACACACTAAAACCTCACTGAATGTCACCCTTCAGTCTGTGAAGTGATGGCTAAGGCTTTAAACCTAAAAGAAGAAGGGGGGGAAAGTGCTGCAGGGTTTTTCCAGAGCAATCTTTCAAAGTGCCATTCTGTGAAATGTAAAATCATTGCTTGAAATCCAACCCAACCATTTCTTTGTTTACCTGTGCCTATCTATTAAACCCTTACCTGTATGTGAGAGTACAGTGTACCAGCGTTTCCCAGCCTTTTTTGTGGGATCTTCCCCCAAAAAACTCAGATGGGCTGAAGCCAGCCTTTACCGACACACCTATCATGGTCCAAATGTGTTCATTTCAACTGTTTCTAAACTGCCTTTATATTGATCAGCAGCCACATGGTGCATCTTTCTCTGTTTGTGGACAGATGTTGACATTGCAATTTAATCAAGAAATATGGATCTAAGATTGTTTATATTTATGGTATCCTTATTTTTTTCTTTTGATCTAGTTTGCATTTAATACTACTGTAACACTTCTAGAGTTTGCAGCCGTTTATCAGCACTTATCCACTAATGAACTCAGGTGTTGCTGTACTGTTAACACGGGCTGGTAGAAGCCGTGTCTTGTGAAGTAAATGTGCTGTGCTGGTGATTTATTACTTCTTCTGACAAAATCAGCCTCACACTAATCTGTAACCTCATTTATTTATTGCATTATTATGAAATTGTATTATTCTTAATTAATCAGAGTTACTCTGTCATATCTAAATATACAACCTGACTACAGAGTACCTTTTGAATTACAAATTATTCTGTTTTGGAATCACAGCAGCAAGGGTGCTGAAAAGGCCAAGAGAGTTTCAAACAGAAACCTCTCTATTTAGTTTGTTGCTTAAACCAACGTAACGTGTTTTTAGTGTTTACAGCCAAATCTTTTGAATTTTTTGCACAACATATATATTAATATTTTTATATTTATCTTTTAAAGTAGCACAATTTTAAAACAGCTATAGTCATACTGTAAAAAGCTGGAAAAGTGTTGGAAATGCCCTGAAATGCAGTGCGATCATGATATAGTCATGTGATGGCTGTGGATTTTTCCAAAGCAGACTGAGGATATAGGATGACAGCATCACAGAGGTCTAAAAGCCTGAATGTTCATCCGACAGCATTCGTAAAGTTCCAATAAATCCGGATGAAAGTGTTACAGAGATAGTGAATTGGTCAGATAATAAGGTCGAGTATTAGTGTAAGGCCATCCCAGATGTTGCGAGACGATAAAGATTTTCCCAAAGCTAGAAAAGTGGATGTGATCATCAGCCGATTCTACCATGATACAATGCTCAAAAGCAGTCAGAATGAGATTTTGCCTCTGAGGAAAAGGGGCATATTTATTGGTTTTCTGTGATTGCTTGAAATGAGGAAATACCACGAAAAAACACAAGGCAAACAAAAGCTTGATGAGAAATACTAAAACTCTGTCTAGTTATGAATGATTTATGAGGGTCTACAGCACACTGAACATAAAGTGAGAAATTGTGCTTAATCTAAGTAAACACAATTGTAGACATACATTATAAAGGACGCATACATACATTATGTTCTCATATAAAAATTGCACAAATTTTCATTTCCTAGCCATATTCCAAGATGAACAGGTATCTACTTGAGATGCATCCAATATTCAGCAACAAAGAAAATTCAAATCCCATAAAAATTTGCTGGTGTGGAAATACATATTCTTAAGTTTTTGCGGTCAATGATCTCCACCAGTGCTGTCTTCTCGTAATTTTTCCAGCTTATTTTTTATAACTAAAAATATCTGAATTTCGCCCTCCTGTTTCAGCTCTCTGTTTAGCCAACTCTGAACCAGTGACCATGTCTTGATTTCCCCTTGGACTGCCTCATTCTGTTTATCTGTGGGTGTTCGGGCCCCTACAAAAAATATGAATATTTAAATAAACAACAGCATTAGCTTTTGCTTTTACCTGCAGCAATAGCATGGCTGGTATTGTGTGTGTGTTTTTATGGTAAAATATGCTCCTTGAGACAACTACTGTAGCAAGAACTACACAAAGAGCATATTTCCCAGTACTTCTGTAGATGTTACTACATCTATCAGTCTGGGATAACTTTAGATCAAATTTGTCAATGCAATAGAGTCACAACCATTCAAAATATTAGGGGTGTGCAGTTGAGCTCATAATGAAGGAAGAGTGTGAAGATGGGTTTGTTCTGACCTATAGTTACAGAGAAATGGCTTTATCATGCCACTCTGTTGTTTCTGTATTGGTGCTATAGATGATAAATTAAACACCAATCTGAGAAGTGTTTCAAAACCTGGATTCTTTTTAATGGCTAGCAAATGATGACTACTACAGAAAGATCTCAGATTCCATAAAAGTCTGTGAGAAAATGACTCCTGGTGACTCGCTGTGTACTCTTAAGAAACGTTAGTCCCATTTAGAGTAAAATAGAGCATAAGCAGAGTATGCTTTAGGGTGTGGGTACTTTGTGATTAATAAGCTGCTTCTATAAGAGTGTGCAGCATTCTCTTTTGTTCAGTCAGATCCACGTACCACTTGCTGTTATGGTACAGTGTGTGATTACCGTATTTTTCGCACTATAAGGCGCACCTAAAATCCTTTAATTTTCTCAAAAATCGACAGTGCGCCTTATAATCCGGTGCGCCTTATGTATGAATTCTGGTTGTGCTTTCTGACCTCGAACCGATTTTATGTGGTACACGGCGCTCAAAAATCTGTCAAAAAATGTTTTAGTACGACTTTGGTAAGCCGCACCGCTTGATGGATTGTCGGAGCATTATGGCTACCGTAGTCAGGAGCCTCGTGGAGTAATCTGGGTCCAAAACTCGTCCACATTAGGTCCCAAAGTCAAACGAACACTGCGGCATCACTGAGAGTTAAAAACTGTCTAAATTCTTTCATCTTTAATAAAATGATCAGCGTTGCTGCTTTACCAGGTGTAACAATTAAGTTTAACATCCAGGCATCCATGAAAACAGAATTTATTAAATTTACCGGAGTTAGACGTTAGCAGGAAGTTAGCTCGCTAGTTTCCACCTAAACATACCATGTTCTGACTGAGAGATTTGTGAAAAAATTCAAACGTACAGCTCTGCTATCACTTCCAACATAAATGAAGACAGAAAACTACACAGCAGTGACGTTTGTAGGGTTACTGAAGTTGGACTAGATGGTATATAATGATGTGCTACGTGATCGCTAGCGACACAGCTATGTTAGCATAACATAAACACAGTGAAGCTGAAGGATGAACGCTAACTATTTCCACTTGATAAAAGTTAAGGGTTCCGAATAGTTAGGGACAAATGCAATTGCATGGCAGGATGCTGTAAACGGTGTGATAATCCATCCACAATACAAGGTTAGTCATTAATATACTGCAACAACATGGGAATAGAGCAGCTGTGAGAGAATTCAACATTAATGAATCAATGGTACGGAAGTGGAGGAAGCAAGAAGAATGAGTTGAGTAAAGTTTGACTCATCTGACTGTTTTGTATTGCTTAATGCGCCTTATAATCCGGTGCGCCTTATGTATGAAAACAGACCCGTTCATCGACAGTGCGCCTTATAATCCGGTGTGCCTTATGGTCCAAAAAATACGGTAGTTCTATGCAGAGTTTTGCAGATGCAAGTCTACATGTTTTAGTGCCGTCTACACATTACAAAGCTTAGTGGCATCGGTGCTGTTGTTTGCTGGCACTGAAGATAAAATTGCCAGACATAAAAACCATTATAAGTAAATTGACAACCAAGTGTGGAAACGAATTAAAGATGTTAACTGCAGCCAGTGTTTTTGCATGTCATCTGTGCTTCTTTGAATTCTGTTGTTTGTTTTACACGAATGCCTATTTATGGTGAACTACGGTTTTTGCCTTTCCTGTTCATGGCAACTTTTCACCCAAACAGATTTTTACCTATGCAGTTTCAACATATTGTACCAGATTTATCTAGATACATGTGAAAACTATGAAATGTTGAGCAAAGTGTTCCAATTAGTATCTTTGATTTTCTATTTTATGTCAAGTTGTTATGAGTGGCTTAAACGTGCAACAAAACACAGGACTCCATGTGATTTCACTTGTATGTATGTATTTAACATGTAAATTAGTAAGTCAGTTGAGTGGTGTTTTTCCTTTTACGCTTGCCGTCCAATTGTCAAACCCTAACCCTGGTGTTAGCCAGCTGGCTGGGCCTTTTAGAACTCTACTCATGGGACTCGTGACCTAAAAAGACAAAGTGACAGGAGGGTCACCACAAAGTGATCTTGAATGAAATCCTATTTCATTGTCTTGTTATGACCATTAAAGTGGACTTTATGCAACTGATATTTCTGAGGCTTGCTATATTTATAGTTTTATTATGCGCAACACAAAATGAGGGGTGGTGTACTGGAGACCTGAATAGATGCATATCATGTAACTGTAATAGTGTAATTAGGCCAGTGACCGTTGTTGTGTTGTAACTTTCCTTTGTGCCTGCATCTCAAATATTCCTGTTTATGTGTGTATATATATACACACACACACACAGGACATATTGTTTGATCTTATTTGGATTCAACTCAGTAAGACCGTGCTCAGGTCAGTTCCACTAAATGAATCAACCCTGATGTGCAGTGCAGGCTTCACATCTGATTCTCAGAACAGACAGTAGAAAACAGAAGATCCATAGCTCTCCCCTTGTAAAGGTCACACAGCAGACCAACTTTGTTAACTTAGATGAGCTTCAGTCTACAACAATTCATGGATTATTTCTACTGCGTCAGATATGTACTTAGAGCCCTCAGCTCCACCCATGCTGCAAAATAATTTTGTTAATGGAATGCACCGAATGGATTCTGAACTGCTGGAAAAAAGGGAGAAAGTTATTTCGAAGGGAGCAGCAGATAATCCATTTTGCCAACACAGACCTGAGAGAGCACCCACTTATGCTATCAAGAGCACCGGAGACACTCTAATCCATAATCCACTCTTCATTTGTGATTGCTTACATCAGGAAATTGCTTGCATCATATGTCCAGACCCAGAATAATAACAAAGTATAAAATAGCTGGGCTCAGGCTGCGGCTCTAACTGGTTTTGTATGCAGGGGTGGTGCAAACGCAACAGCGGCTAATGGAGAGCTTACGCTTTGCCAGACATTCATGCATGGAAGTGGTGCTAGAAGTAGAGAGTGTGGCAGTCTGTCTGTTAGAATGCGTTTCTGTCTGCGCAAATGTAGAAAATAGTACGGACCTATATAATATGGCCACAGTCTAATATACTTTATTGGTGTGTAAGAAAATCCTTTATCAAAGGCTATAAAGAAAAGTTAAATATGAAGATTGCTGCAAAACTGCTTCTCAGACTTTGGTGTCATTTCATGTCCTTTCTGACAAAAAAATCTGGCAATTCTTCATGTGGGTAAAACCACAGTACTGCATACTGCAAATTTGTGTCAGCAGGTAGAAAGAGAAAAAACGGGTTGTTTTCCTTTGGGATATTTTAGAGTGCGAGCTCTGACGAGGCTTCCTTATAGTGCAAAATAGGCAAAATGATGAAATGGGCTTTGCTCACTCATCATCAGCTGCTTATTATTTCGTCAGTGTTTTATTTGCATGCCTTTGTTGGCCTTATTTCCACTCCATGACATCAGTATAGTTGACGCACAGCTTGATGGTTTTTGGATAAAATTCTATATCATAAACTGTCTACCAAGTTTAGAAGTGTCACTATATTATAGTATTCTGGATTATTGGTCAGTGCTTTTGAATTACTTTATTATCATTTTATTTAGATGTTCCACTATGTGTGAAATATGATGATAAAATAATATATGTGGCACCTCTAAGCAAATTTTGGTAACCACATCAATAACAAGTTGTATAAGACCAACTTTTGGATATTTCTGTATGACTATTTTGGGTGTCCAGGTGGCCTGGTGGTTTGGGACACTTCCACATATTTCCGGGTTTAGTTCTGACCAGAAAGCTAATAATGCATGCATGTTATTTTTGCTCTCCATTTTTCTATGTTTCCTGTCTGGATGTCCACTGAAGATTACACTGTGTTGGCACAAATGTTCCACATTTATCTTAAAGTGTAAAATAAATTGTAATGAACTAAACAACTAAACGTTCATGTTACGTTCATGAACATTACAGTAGCTGCTACTGGACTCAGGACTCTTTACAGATTTGTTATAGCAAAAGCCTGTTAAAAATATTGCAACAAGACAACACTAGAATTTATCGTGTCGTTTTTTTTTTATTTTTTGAACTGTTAAACTGTTCCTCTTGTTTAGGTGGCTCAAGTTCCCGTGGAGGCCTGTGAGCAGTACAGTACATGTGCTGAGTGTCTGAGCTCTGGTGACCCCCACTGTGGCTGGTGCGTCCTGTATAACATGTAAGTCTGCTCACTTTATCTTCTCTCACGATCCCATACTCTCATCATAGCCCAGGGATTAAAAGCAAAAAATTACTGTATGTAGTCACATGATTTTTTGAGTTTAATATAACACAGTTATTGTACTCCATGGAGTTTGCCATTATCAACAGCTGGCAGGATGAATATAAAGCCAGGAAGTGGTTGCTGGACAGTGTGATCCCTCCTAAATAGCGCTATTTGGGACAGCAGAAACTGCATGCCCACCAGATTTTATTGTCTGTCGCACAAGAGGAAAAGGGGTGTTTAATGGAGGAGGGAGGGATTAGCCTTACAGCCACAGCAGGTGTACCAGCTGCACCTCTACATACCCGGGGAACATTTTGGACCTGACGGAGCAGGCTTATCTCCTCCATCTTAATTATCTGACCCCAGGTTAGCTTGCATAATACCTCGATATGGAGCAAAGGGGATTCAGAAGATTAAAACCCTGTGTTTCTGAACCAGCCGTCGTGTTGAATCTGACCTCAGCCAGGGATTTACTGCTGTCATCATATGACGTCGTCATTTCAGCCAGCAATATCTTCATGGTGATCAGCATTATTTAAATTGCAGTGCTCTGTTTTATCAAACTGGGTGGGAAGAAAGAAAAAAAATGTGCTTTTTAAAATCTAAATTACTTCATTAAACAGTTGGTTTTTTTCTCCCTGAGTACTGACTTTGTCTGAAAGTCCCATTAAACTGTTTATTTAAATTAATGCCTTACACTTATCAGTGAGTAGATAGGCTGGTGTTCCCTCAAGTAACCCAAAGTGAATCATGATCTCTCACACTGCAGAATGAGACTACTTTGTTTTTCTGTCTATTAAATCCAGATTGGGGTCTTTTTCAGCTTCCTGAATGACTCTCTCAGTGTGTCACATAAACTGCTTTCAGGATCTCAGTTTCCTACCCCTGGCACGGTGAACCAAAGAACCTATCTAACAGAGTGTGTGTGGGGGGGCGTTTCTGAGCATGCAAAGAGCCTGAAGGAAAAGCGAACAAATGGTTCCATCAGACAAAACACAGTGGATAAAAGAGGGAAAAATAAAAGGCAATGAAAGACGGTCAGAGATGAAAGCCGTGTTTTTTTCAGGAGCACTTCATCTGATGAGCGGTCAGAAGGTGACTGTCTACACTGCTGTGGCTGCGGTCCGCCTCAAGGTGCCGAGCCAGCAACAGCTGTCACCATGTTTCCAATGCACCTTTATATCGTGTTGTAATTACAGCAGAGGCCTCAGTGCTCTTTGAGCTCTCTCAGGAGGTGCCACCCCCTCAACAGCCTCTGAGAGTGGATTAAGTACCTTGTCCCCTTGCTGCATGTGTTACATGTTAAAAAGAAAGAGATGATGGTGTACAGTCAAAATGCTCTCTGGATTTGCTCTCATAGTTCAACTTTACAGCACAGATATGCTTTATTAATTCTTTTTAAACTGTATTTGTGTTTAAGTACAGCATAGAAACCGTACAGTCTGATAGATTCTCTCTGAGAGAAAACTGCTATAATGGCTCTATAAAAGATGGCAGTATCAATATAATCTCTACATCAAATCCTACATTTCTAAAGCTGGCCAAAAAAAAAAAAAAAAAGATTTAAAGGTCCTTTCCACTTCTTGCCATTACTTAAAATATCTTTTTACTTTGCACTTCTCTCTTACGGGATTATTCTAAGGTCACAGTATGCTGCCAGCCCTTTCACTTTTACTTTTAATTGCCTGTTGGAGTCTGGGAGTTAAAGCTATTCTTCTATTACTCAGTAATTTGCTCTGCACAAAAAAAAGCAAAGTGAAATGTTATAGAGACAACCAGCATCTTAAAGTCATTTATAGGAAATGACAAGTAGCAATCTTAACAAGCACAATCCAAAGTTACGGCTAATTTAAAAAGTAATTGGACACAAATGGAAATACTTTTGAATGCTATATAAAACTTAATTCATATCAACGTGGTCTATATTTGCTATATATTATATAATATGTCTGAAAAAGCAGATATGGATGGCTAAAGGTTTTATCTAAACTTGGATTTAGCCGAAGTAGCAGCACTGGTTCCATGACTGGGAATTGGAGAGAGCTGGTTGATACGACAGAGAGGAGATTCAAGCTTTTTTATCATAGGAGAAATGGGGCTAATGGGGTAATCTTGAATGAAGAGTATGTGAATAGTGTTGTGGAGGTGAAGAAAGTGTCAGACAGGATCATGAGTTTGAAGCTGGAAATCGAAAAGGTGATGCTGAATGTTGTCAGTGCCTATGGCCCACAGGTTGGACGTCAGTTAGAAGAGAAATTCTGGAGTAAGTTGAATGAAGTGGTAGAGAGTGTCCCCAGGGGGAGAGATTGGTGATTGGTGCAGACTTCAATGAACATGTAGTTGAAGGGAACAAAGGTGATGAGGAGGTGTTGGGTAGCTATGGTGTTAAGAGAGGAGAGAAATGCGGAAGGAAAGATGATGGAAATAGATGTGGTGAACACGTACAACAATAAGAGGGAGGAAACAAGGTGGCATTAAAGAGTGGAGGGAGCTGCACATGGGTAAACTGGATTAAATGCTGGAAACTGAAAAAGGAAGAATGTTGTACAGAGTTCAGGAAGGAGTTGAGACAGGCTCTGGTGGATAAGGAAGATTTGTCAGATGACCAGGAAAGTGCAGCTATAGTGCTGAGGAAAAATGGTCAAGAAGGTGTTTGGTGTATCCAACAGACTTGGTGGTAGAATGAGAAAGTGCCGGAAAGAAAGAAAGTGATTGGCAAAGAAAATGTGGGAAAGTCAGGAACTTGAAGAAAGTAGAGAGGAGTACTGAGAGGCTAGGCATATGGCAAAGAGTGAGGTGGTAAAGGAAAAGTTTTATAATAAGTTATACGTGAGGAGGAAGGAAAAAGGACTTGTATCGATTGACTTGGTAGAGAGACTGAGCTGGAAAGGAGACAATCAAGGCCAAAAAAGGGAAATGTAACAAGTTAAGAGAGTGTTTTGAGACAATGGAACCAGTACTTTGAATGAAGACAATGTAGAAAATGAAGCTGTAGAAGATGAATGAATGTAGAAAATGACAACAAGAGGGGGACAGCTGGAAGAAAGTTAGGAAGAAAGTGCAAAGGATTAGTAGGGAGGAAGTGAGGGCAGCTTTTGAAGAGGACGATGAGAGGAAAGGCAGTTGGTCCAGATGATATACATGTGGAGGTACAGAGATTTCTAGGAGAGAGGTCAGTGGACTTTTTGACCAGCTTGTTTAACACAATCATAGAGTGAGAGGATGGCTGAGGAATGAAGAACAAGTGTACAGGTACTGTTTTTTCAAGAAAAAAAGATGACGTGCAGAGCTATAGTAACAACAGAGGAATAAAGATGATGAGCCTTACCATGAGGATATGGGAAAGAGTTGCTAAAACTAGGCCAAGAAGAGAGGTAATAACCAGTGAGCAGCAGTATGGCAGAATGACCAAGAAAGAGCACTAAAGATACAATGTTTGGATTGAGAGTGCTGATGGAGAACTACGGAGAAGGCCAGAATGAGTTGCACTGTGCTTTTGTGGCTCTAGAGATAGAATATAATAGGGTGCCAAGAGAGGAACTGTGGTAGTGCTTGAGGAAGTCAGAAGTAGCAGAGAACTATTCGAGGGTGGTGCAGGACATGGATGAGGAATGTGAAACAGTGGTGAGTTGTTAGGACTTTTAAGTGATAGAGATTGTGTTTAGAGGCAAAATCACAAAAAATATAATGCCCAAAAACGGTATATATCTCTTTTCTGCCTTCACTGATCACTTAAAGTACTTTGGCACTATAACCCAAATTTGCCCATTCACTTTAAGCACTTTTTATCTGTCAAACACACTCATGCGCTGATGGATGCATCGGGCGCCATTTGGGGATCAGTATCTTGCAGATCGGAGGAGCTGTGGTACAAATCAATGACCTTCTGATTGGTATATAATTAACTCTACCTTCTGAGCCGCAGCAGCCTGGTCCTTTAGGAGTAAAGTGCTGACTGACCAACAATAACATATAAAACTCAGTGAGATTCAACACTAAGCTCGACATTATTTAATAAATTTTTACGTAGAACTTTCTGTTCCTCCACAGGTGTTCGAGAAGAGATCGGTGTCAACGGGCAGACGAAGCCTTCCATTTTGCGACAGACATTGACCGCTGTGTGAAGGTTATTGCTCACCCAGACAGCATCGCTGTATCAGCACATAGTGTCCCTGTGAGTCTGCTTATCATTCCGCCAATCACTGCAATGCCACTCCACTCACAATGCCAGTGTTTATGAGCAATCAGCAGGAGTATCCTTGTTCATCCACATGTACAGTAAGAATAAGCCCAGGAGAGAAGATTAGTTTTGTAAGATGTGAATTGAGACAGAAGGTCCCTGTAGGGCATCCACTATATTTACTTTGGTTTAAAAACATGTATTATGAGATGGGAGACAAATGTGAATGGGGTGAGTTGTTATTGTAGCGTACTCTGTCTGCCCCTCTGATGCATCAGCCAAAAGGTTGATTACATTTTCTGAAAGCTCTATTTAGCTGCTCTTTGTCCAGTAGCCAAGAGCACAGAAGACATTAGGAGGTAAAAAACATTATCTCAAAAGTACTCGTGGGACATTTGAGGAAATGTGCTTATTTGTTTTATTCCTGAGGAATATAGGAGATGATCAACATCACTTGTGGGTAAATGTGCAGCTGGAGCCAGCTGGTTACCTTAGCATAAAAACTGGAAAACTCCCAGTCAATAAAAATGCAATGCATAAATCTCACTGAAACAAATCTTGAATAAGTCCAGCTTTTTTCCTCCTATTTGCAGTTGTAGTGTTAAGTTATAAACTAACCATCTATCTGGGCGTTTGTTATACTTGTACAACAGTAGAATCAGTCTTTTCATCTAACTATAGGCAAGAAAGAAAAAAAAAAAAAAAATGTGTATGTGTGTGTGCGTATGTCCAAAATTGGCATATTCTCAAATGACATGTGATAAAATATACCACTGAATCTGTTATATATTGCTGACATCGCACTGTCCCACTGTTCGTCACCACTGTAAGTGTAGCAGTGTCTTAAATCTTTCCTGTCTGCTTTCTTTTAGCTTCTACTTGAGGTGAACAATGTTCCAGACCTTTCTGCTGGTATTACTTGTTCATTTGGCCAGCAGGCTGAATTGGAGGGTCATGTGAAGGGGAACAGGGTTATGTGTCTTTCCCCAGCCGGAAAAGATGTTCCCCAGATACCAGAGGGACAAGGTGAGCTCAGATATCACTGTATATTGTAGATATGTAAACAAATAAATACAAAATAAAGTTATGTACCACAGTAAACAGCTATAACCGATATTTGATGATGCCAACGTCAGATTTAAGGATTAATGTATCAATATTCTAGACTCTAACAAAAACAGTCTGCTTTAAAGATTGGCTCCCTTGCAGTTTTTGTTTAGCCAAAGAGTGTGGTGAGTACCAAGGAGCTGTAGAATTTCCTCTGAGCATTTAAAGTAATCCTTCAATTGAAGTTTCTGACAGAAGGTTTTCTCATGACAACAGCAATATGCCCTTCCAGGAATGCAGACACCAGGTGGCTCTTTACAGGAATGTGATAAAAGCATTAACTTTTTTTTTGCCTCACTTTGACCTTCTCTTTTCACTCATTGTTTTCATTCTTTCACCCATCCTTTTTGTCTCTCTCATCAACTCTCTTACATGTTCTTCCACTCCCTCTCGCTTTCCCTTCACTCACCACGCTGTGTCTGTGTCCCTCTCTTTAAGACTGGGCTGGGGTAGAGCTTCGTCTGAATTCAAAGGAGACGGGTCAAATGGTCGCCAGCACGGAGGTGAAATTCTACAACTGCAGCACACATAAAATGTGAGTTCAGCTGCCCCTGCACCCCCCAACCCACCATCCACCCCACCCCACCCCACATCTTTGATTTGTTCAATAGATGGAAGAGCACGACTTAATTTAGAGCAATGATGTACTGATGCTCCCAACCCTACTTAAGATCAGCCTGTTAGATAACCTTTGAGTTCAATTTATCTGTCAGGTTTAATTTAAATCAACATGATGCATTTGCCATGGCCTGTTTGTTTCGACTCTGGTTTAACTGGCAGTTTGTGGGCTTACTGGTTGAAGCTTTAAATATCAGTTAACTATCGTTGTCTGCCACACACTCCTGTGAATTCAATACCGAATTCAGTACTGTTCCACTCATCCTAGAAAATGTTTTAGGTCTATGAACTGGTATCCAATAAAGCAAAAAATTATTAACGCTGAAGCATTCAGGATATACATCATTTACTAACTGCAGAGGATTTACCAGTAAGATCATAGTAAATTTGTCATTTATGACCCCCTGTCTTTGGACAAAAGACCCAGAGTTTATAACAAGGATTAAAGACTGCAGCAAAACATGACAGGAGGACAGATCCTCAATCAGCAGTGTTTGGATCAGCCTTTTGTACGGTTGTTTTCTTGGTCTTTGAATTACTGCTTTAACACTAGTTGATCGAAAATATTTTGACAGTTATTCATTGTTTATTTTCTATTCCTTTTTTAAGCAAAAAAACTTCAATCATTCTGAGGGTGCTGCTTTCTCAGTGTGGATTTCCTGCTTTCCTCTGTTTCATATCAAAGTATTTCTGAGTTTTGAACTGTTGGCGGTACACAATAAGAGACAAAGGCACAACAAACAATTAATAGAGAGAATAATTGTTAGATTAAACGGTAATAAACTACAATTGTTTGTTGCAGCCCTTATACATATTAACACCTGGAAACGGATTCACTCTAGACCAGCAGTCCCTGACGGCTGCTTAAATAGATAAGTACTAGATTCACACACCCCCTTTTGACTTTATCCCAAGGGGCCCTGCCAGAGAATTGTGTTTGCCTCCAATATTAGACATAAGATATTTTATATTTTTAGCCTTGCTCTGATGCTTGAGGGTAAGTAAAATAATTTAAAAGTACATTATTTAAATGTCATCCAATATAAGCCTACTAACTGGGCAGGGACGCAGTTTTGACTTTGAGCCATTATGCAAATGTCTGCTGTATTTATCATAACAGTAGAATATGACAAGAGTCTTCCTTTGTGAATAACAATTACAAGCACTGCTACAAATTTGGATCTTATTAGGATGAAAGCCAATTAGCAGCATTTGTCAGCTTTAAAAGAAGTTAGCAAACACTTTATAAGTTTTTACAGCAACATTAACAAAACTCCAAATAAGGATAATTTAATTAATTACTTTAAAAACTTAAACATACAACGTGTGCTTTTTTAAACCTACTTCAAGTGAGTCACACAGCATGAGCCAACAGATGCTTTTTTTGAGGTGTTACTGAGATTTTAATTGATGTGCTTAAACATAGGCTTCACTTAACTGAACAGTGAATTACACCCAGCCATGAGTGGCAAAAGCTAGCCTCTGCGTCCACTTTAGGAGGAAACATTTGACTGATGGGGTATTCATAGTAAACCCAGAAAATTAGCCCACATGCCACTTATTCACAATGCTCTTTGACTGTGACATAAATGCTGCAATATAACCATATTAAGCCATTAGAAGAAAACAGTTGGAAGCTCATCACATCCGCCCCACACCAGTACGGCCTCCATTAGCTGCGGGGTGACCCTGTGTACTCCTGTGATTAATATTTCAGACCAAACACACTCCTAACCCAGCACCTCTTTCTCCCCCTCTACCTCCGCTACCACCATCACCTCAGCACCACATCACCCTCCATAATTAATTATCCAGTGTTTGCAGCACCCTGCCAGTCCAGCTCTATTAATGCACAACCCCCCGAATTTCTTTCTAACACATACCCACAAGCACACATTTTTATGTCCGTACTGGCCCTGGGCAGCTAATTAATATCAAATTTTAATGAAGCTGCTCTACATTTATTGGCATTTGTAACTCACTATGAGCTGCAGTGTTGGAGTTCTACTAGTGTTTTTATAGTTTTCTCATGGCTGCATCTCATTCAGTGGCACAATTTAGGATTAACAGACAGTGATAATGCATGGATCCTCTTCCTTCACTCTGGTAGAACTTAATTAGAGGCAGGAAGGACGACAACCTCCCCAACAGGAAAAGAGGACAGACCCTAATCAGAATCTTCACAATTGCTTTATTGGTTTATGAACAGCTGTGTATCGTCCATCTCTGCTGTATTAGCACTGCTTCCATGTTTGTTGACCAAAATGTGATTAAATCTCGTTGGATAGAATCCACAACTTTAATCCACAACTGACCGCTTGTTGTAGGTGACTGAATCCAAGCCAGAGCTGTTGCACAATTCTACCCATCAAACATTCGGTTACTTTCCATCCGGATTTTGTACACAATCCTGAGAAAGAAGATTGACACACTGGGTTTTTTTTGCCAGTTAAACATATTCAGAAAAATAACACAATTAACTGCAAACATAATAAAATGAAAAGCTGTAGTAGTCAAAATAAGATGTAACAAGGACACTGTGTCCTTGATACTACTGTACATGATTTTTTTTATATTACTAGAATGAGTGTTTATGATTGCTTTAACTAACAGTGACATGTGAACTGTTTCTCTCCTACCAATATTTCAGGGTGAAGGTAATGCTTTGTCACGCACAAAGAAAAAATAAACTACATTCATGCTGCCTGAGGACATCTTCATAAAAGAGTGTCAAGATAAATTCAGCACAGTCCTTCATTAGTCTCCCGTCTGCAGTCCTTTAAGAAGTCTGAGAAAGGGAAGATGCAGATGATGGGCAGGGTTTACAATCTGTGTAAATGCGGTAGTGTTGTATGGCACACTTAGTGAACAGTCTGTCATAATGTGTTCATTTTGTCCTGCAGGTGTCTGTCCTGTGTAAACAGCACTTTTCGCTGCCACTGGTGTAAATACCGCAACCTGTGCACACACGACCCAAGCAGCTGTTCTTTCCAGGAGGGCAGAGTCAACGCCTCAGAGGTACATTCACATAGAAATACCAGAGCAGATTGAAGTCTTGCTTTCAGGAACATAATTTTTCTGATGATTTGTGACACTTTTGCCTTAAAGGCAGAAATCCAAGTAAATAAAAACACATTCTCTGCAAAGAATCATTAGGATTAAAACCTTACAGCCACACCAGCGGCCTTGCAAAGCCATACGGGGAGAAGGATGGTTCGATGGTTCGGCACCACTAACATGCTCATTTTAGCAAATATCATCTTCCGCTTAGTTTTTTGCATATTAACGGTCAGCACTAAGCAACTAAAGAGAATTAGATTAATTTTCCAAGCGTTTAGCCACAAACCAAAGGTTTATTCACATTAAAAAACAGAGAAAAGTTGTAGATGACAGAATTGATGACAGAATTAAAAAAATTAGTGAATACTTTTCATAGTGAATACTTTGAACCATTTTGCTCAAATGTCATGATAATTGGCCATTCAGGAACTTTTGTATAACTATGTATACAAATATTTTTGCCAATCCATCCTGGAGGATGTTAGATATTTTACCTGACTAGAGGAAATTGTGTACTACTAGTGATATTAGATGAAAACGGTGTTATCCTTACTAATCATGCAGCAGTTTAATGGCAATTAGTCAATGTGTTGTGAAAATATTTTAGCAAAGAGTCACCTGTCTATACAATTTCTAGTAACAATATAGAAAAATAATTGATTAATAGAGTCGAAAACAGGGTTGTACTTGATATGTGAGCGTAAACAGGTGAGATTTGAACTCTGGAATAGAGTCTAGTTGACATAGGTGAAGAGGTAGTGAGTTCCTACAGTCATATATGAAACTTACTGTAGAAAAATGATGTACAATGTGAATGCAAAGTTTATCTGGATTAGTGATTTCTTTGCCCCACTAATCCCCGAGTCATATTACAGATTCATATGGATTATGACATATTACGTTACATACAACAAACAAACAGATGTACATGCAAACCAACATAGACTAGTATACAGAAACTATAATGTGTGTGTTTTAGATACACAGCTCAATCTGCCATGGAGAAGCTACCTTTGAAAATACCATAAATGATACCTGTTTAATATTGAGGCCGTTGATACGTGTTTACTGTAAAAAGTAAAATTGCAGGTCTTTGTATGTTGCTTTCACAGGCATGTCCTCAGCTTCTTAACTCTGGAGAAATTCTCATTCCGGCTGGTGAGGTTCGACCCATTACCCTGAGGGCCCGGAACCTTCCTCAGCCACAGTCGGGCCAGCGGGGCTATGAGTGTGTGGTGAATGTGCAGGGTGTCAGCCACCGTGTCACGGCGCTCCGCTTCAACAGCACCAGCGTGCAGTGCCAGAACAGCTCGGTATGACCTCAAACACTCCCAGCGGGAGTCTCACAGCTGTCAAATGAGGCAGACGGCTTGGATGCTGTGTAGGCAAGGTACATAGGGTATATCAGCATCAGTGAATACTGCCTGAAGTGTCAAGCACACCGAGGCAAAAGTAGAAGAAAGTGAAAGTGATGAGGAATTTTGAAAAGCGTGTAAGAGAAATAAGGGGAGTAACAGGGAAGTAACAAAGGAGAGAAGGGAAAATTGTTGCATGGTTAAAAACGAAATACACCACAACTATACGACCGTATCTCAAAAACTGGATTTTGTGAGACTAACTTCTGTTAGCTGTTCTCGGAGGTTAGTTGGAACTGTAATCTTCCCAACAAAGGCATAAGTTATGGAGGAGCACAGGATATTTCTTGCCCAATTTTTTACACAATAAAAATCACAGGCTAAATTTCAATGCAAAAGCACATCTTGCCACTCTGTGACAATGAATGAAAAGGCCATTTTTCTTCAGATGTGGATGATCGGCCACCCCAGCCTGGGTTTGCGTCCCTACATGTCAAAGAGTAGAGGAGCAGACAACCATGGCAGAAATGACAGATGGTTAAAAGCATTGTCTCTCTGCTGCCCTTTCATCCCCTCATTTTCCCTACTCTGTCTCTCTCTGTCTTTTTTATACTCTGTGCCCCGTCTCTCTTTGAATTCCTCTCTCCCCCCCTATTCTGAACCCTCTCTTACATTCGGTTTCTGCTTTTCAGTACATGTACGAGGGTGTGAAGATCAGTGACCTAGCAGTGGACCTCTCCATTGTATGGAACGGCAATTTCATCATTGACAATCCAGAGAAGATTAAAGGTGCCTCTGTCATCTATCACTGCCATACCAGAGAAGTGTAAAGCACTCAATCTACAGGGTATAGATGGGTCATAGAGAGCACTTGAAGGCTCCTGAAGGGCCTTGAGAGAAAGTTCACAATAGCAGGGAGTGTTATCAAAGAGCACCCAATCACTTGTACACCTGAAGGGGTGAAGGATGATTTTTCATATTTGCTCAGCTTGGCTCTTACTGTTGCTTTTGGTTTCTTGTCCATCATCCTGCAAGGAAAGGTGCTTGTCAGCTGTCATGGTGGGTGGTACATTAAATACATCCCCATTGACCAAAATATATGCATGCCATGAATTTTAACAGGCCTTGCTGTTATTTAAGGAAGTTCATTTACACGGGCAAAAATAAAGGTTACTTACTAGAAAGGATGTAAAAGGCAAACTTCAAAGAAGGGTTTATTGGATTACTCATGATCTTTTTGTTAATCCTTGAAATAGGCCATGTGCATAAACATGCCTTATTAAATTATTTTTATTGAATACACATGATGACTTTGCAGTTATTTTTGGCGATGACAGTGAATACCAACTGTTTGACTTTGTGTTCTCTTTGTTATTTGATTCAATTTTTTAGTTTACCAAATTGCACTCCCTGCTGGTCTAAAGTTTGGTGCGATATTTTATAGGTTGAAATTGTCTTTCTTTTCATATATCACAGTATTGTTACACTGTTGTCTCTGTTATCCTACAGTGCATCTCTACAAATGCAGTGCCCTGCGGGACAGCTGTGGCATGTGTCTGCGGGCAGAGAGGAAGTTCCAGTGCGGCTGGTGTAGCGGTGAGGGCCGGTGCACCATGAAGCAGCACTGTCCTCCCATCTCCCCTTACGCTAGCCGCTGGCTGGATCTTTCTGCCAGGAATGTCAAATGCACCAACCCACGCATCACTGAGGTCTGTGGCTCATTAGTGCACTTGGGTTGTCTGTTGCTGAGTCTTTCTATTGAGCCATCAAGTTTAAGCATATGGTGAATTCAAATAATGCAAACACAGCTAAGTGGTTAATTAGGTGGTTAGCTAAGAAGGAAGTTAGTTTAGAAGTGGTTTCTGAGGCCTGGGTACAAATTTGTAGTAGTTGTGTGCTTTTTCTGCATCTACTTTTCAAGATCCAGCGATTTATAAGTAAATGTTCTATTTAATTTCTTTTTAAAATTAGAAGGAAATAGACAAAAACACTCATGGCATTACAATAACTCCATCGCTACCATGTTTCAAAACATGTCTGTCAGAGAACCTAAGTTGAACCAGGTTATTATAGTGGATAAAATATTTGATTTTGCCATTACAGCAAGCGAGACATAGAGAAATAGGTTGATAGACTTTAGAGTGACAAAAAAAAATCTAACTCTATTCGAAGATTTTGAGAAGTTACTTTCCGAAATCAAATCTTTTATCTGTACTGCATAATACTATCCGAAAACCACATGCCAGACACCTTTTTAACAAATACAAGTAGTTCATACTGTAGATATCAATAACTAACTCTAATTTTCTCTGTGGCCAGCTTCCAGTTTTTCTTCCAAGTGCCTGTTTACCTGAGCCTTACATTTTGTGCCATACCAGCTGAATACCCTAAGTGCTTGACAGCTAAACGTATTCAGTCTGTTTAGAAAGTGATGATGGATCTTTTATGTCACAAACTCCTGTTCATTCTCTTGAATGAGGCGCAGTGGGTCAGGCACAGAGATGCAAGGCTCTTCCACTTCAAAGAGCTGGGAGCCTTTGATGTCCCTGTCACATTATTGGGGTTTTTGAAGGAGCTGCAGCCGAATGAATCAACTACTGAGCGCGGCTTGGGAGTGGAGGGAGTGTTGCTCCGGCATTGCTCCTGTTCTGTTCTGTAGGTCCAAAGGTTTCCTGCTGGGATGGTTAACTTGACACTGGAAAGGGCTGTGAATAGGTTTTCTCAAGGCTTTGTTATTCACTGCATTATTCATTAAAGTTTGCTTGGAATTATGGTGGATTTCAAGGTTTTCTGAAGAGACCCAGTTGCTATGAAAGCTGAGCATTTCACACACAGACTTATGGTATATTTACTTAATATTTGCTTCCCAAGAATAAAGAAAGGCTACACAGATCCAATTTTAAGTTTTTAAAGTGTGATTCTACTATTCTACATATTATGGGACAGTATTTCTTGATCAAAATACCCAAAAGTTTATATTTTAAGGCAGTGCTCAAAGCCAAATTTTTAGTAAGAACTTAACAAGTGTTTGCATTTTCTGATAATTGAAATTCTTCTTGGTTTGACCAAGTTTAACTCTCTTTATAGCATCTTTTTTTCCATGGTGGAATACTGAATGTGCACATTATTTATGTGGAAAAGAATATACAAAAATGATTCAAAAAATATCTACAAGAATAAAACTTTATCAAAGAATATTTATTTAATTCCTCTCTTCTATGTAGGTGAACCCAGTTGCTGGACCTTTGGAAGGGGGCACACTGGTGACAATCCAGGGCTTGAACCTAGGTCTGTCCTTCTCTGAGCTGGTTGGTAACGTGGAAGTGGCAGGAGTGCAGTGCGCACCACAGGAGGAGGGATACATCACTGCAGAACAGTAAGAGAAACTCCTCCCCTCCAGTACTAATAAATAGTACTGATATAGTACTATTAAATAAATGCGTGCGCTCTGTCTCCTTCTTCCTACATATTTTTTTTTCAAAGACACTAGCACATTCTGAATAAGCTGGATACCCTGTGATGCCTCATCAGGTTGTAGGATTGTGCATGGGTCTTTGTATTGCTCTGGTGCAGTCAGAGCCAAAGGAAGAGACAGTCTTTGTGTCATTGTCGTTATAAGGCTGTCGGCACAGCTGTAATTGAAATGCGTTGCATGTCGCTGACTGGAGGGACAATCTGTTAGCCATGTGTTTCTCTCACAGCCATGTAATGCAATTGGGCTCAGGCTGCAGGGACTTTATTTATATCCTTCTAAAAAAAGGGGGGGTAAAAAAGAAAAAAAACATGCCAGCAGAAAATTGGAAAACTCACGTGATGTATGAATAGAAGGGTTGGGCAGGGACGATTCATTGGGCGCTCTTATTGTATCGCAGGACAAGTTTCTTGTGCAGAGCTGTGCATTTGGCAGGGCCATTCATTTGGCACAAACAGTGCTTTAAAACATGGCATTACAGCTGTTACTACCATTAATTTCAGCGTGGGGTCAGTTGCTATAATGACTTATTCATGGCGTACTTTATCTTATTGACCTGACAGGCAATACTGATTTATTGAAGAATCCACTATGTTGTCATGGCAACCGGAGGTAATGGTGGGTGGCAATCGTGCTGGAGATGGGGAGGGGTGTAGTTTATCATTTGAGTTATACTGCTGTTATAGGTTTCCCATTCGGAAGAAAGATGGGCTTCTGTATTGACCCACAACTTCCATGAAAGTCTACCTCAATCACACCGGCCATCTTCCGGTAGTGCACTTCATAACAAATGTGATGCAGTGCAGTGATTCTTCTGTGTGCATGCCTGGATGCTGCTATTACTATTATGCATGATGCCTGCGTTTTTGTGCACTCACATATACATTTTTGTTTTTTTATTTTTTTGTCTTGAAAGGATTGTATGTGAGATGGCTGCAGCTCCTGAAGGAAGTACTCCAGGTCCAGTTATGCTGTGTGTTGGCGAATGTAGACCAGAGCTACGAGCACAATCTTCCCAGCTCTACTCCTTTGTGGTAACTCTGACACTGAAACACGCGTACCTTGTCCAGCTTTTCCAAAACAAACATGAAGTGTTTGCATGATTGTAGGTAAAAGCTAACCAGTTTGATCAGTTCAGGCAACCGCAATCATCAACTGGCGAGGAAGAGAATAAGACTCGCAGTGGATTTTAAGTGCAGCACAGACTGTGCACGAGACTGTTTAAAAAATAATTAGGAATGACTTTTCAACTGTGGTATTTTTGTTAATGGCTGATGAAAACAATGTTGTGGTTTATTGCACCTTATCCCAAAGAGGGCTCTGTTTCTGAGCATGTGGTGTAGTATTACTCGTTTTTAAAATAATTATAGCCGTGATAGTCAATAAATTATTAGACCTTGGTCTAGCTTTTATAACAATTTTGCTCTTAACTTTTTAGTTCTACAGAGACTTACTGAGTCAAGGCTGGAAGAACAGGGTTTATCAGAATTACACAATTAATAAGACATATTGTATTCTGCGTTGGAACGTATGCTAAATGAAACATGAATGATTTTCTTTTTCTTCCAAAGACCCCCGCAATGTTGGCACTGACTCCAGGCCGAGGACCTGAATCTGGGGGCACCAAGGTCACTGTAGTCGGGGAGAATCTAGGAGCTGGCAGTACTGTTAATGTGTACTTTGGTAATCAGACATGCGAGCTATACAGGTGAGTAATAGAACCCCTTGACATCATCTTAATCTCACATTAAAAATGATTCCTGACTCACAAACACTAAATTTAGATTGCCTCTGCACAATATTAAAGATTTAGCCTTCACTAATATCAATTAAAAACCGTATGAGGTCACTCTTTTTAAAAAAGCACACCTTTGATACAATTATGTGTCTGTTGGTTAAATTAAAAGTCTTTGATGATTTGTGAGGAGATGATGAAACTCACTGTAGTAAGTTTTGTTCTCTGTGTATTTATAGATATCTATTTAAAGTTCAAAATGCCTCACATGGTAGCAGTCAGGTGGGTGAGGCAAGGAAGCCATTAATTTGAGCACCCTCTAATTACAGTGTTCCATCCCTAATGTGTCTGTAACGAGGAAGAGATGGGACAGACTATAATGAATCCTCTCCTCTCACCGTAATGCGCATGGCTCATAGTGACGTGAAGTCTGCCACTGCAGCACTGAGTGGGCAGTCACAATCAAAGGCATGAATAAATCTCTCTTTTGGTAATCTCACCAGGAGGACCAAGTCGGAGATTGTGTGCTTCTCTGCTCCATCGGTGACTGGAGCGGGGCCAGTGCAAGTCAGTTTGAGTGTTGACCGCGCCAAAGTTCCTGGAAGTCTGACCTTTGAGTACATAGAAGACCCCACAGTACAGCGCATTGAGCCCCTGTGGAGCATTACCAGGTAACATAAAAAAAAAATAAAGTACTAAGTAAACGCTGTTACTAGCCTGATCAGAGGAACGTGTCACAATTAAAAAAGTGCAAATGATCTCATGTTGCAAGTGACAGTTTTCACGTTGCAAAATGTGTTGCAGATGAAGTATGAGTGAAAGAGGACTTCATGCACTTCATGTTGAACTGTTTTCTCTCTGCTGTCTGAACAGCATTAAAATCATAAATATCCACTTCGTTTAGATTAAATCAACACCCACACACAAGTTGTGAATCTATGTGTAAAGTCAGTGGCACAGAAAAACTTGTACTATGTGTGATTCACTTTTCTCAAAAAATGGGTACAGTTCCCATAAAGTTTCCTTTTTATGAAGCCTATAATGTTCAGTTTTTATTGATGCTGTCACAGAGGTGTTAATTTAATTATATGGACCATGATAACAGTAATAGTTTTGTGCTGGTTTATACCGAGAGCCGTTTCTAATGTTCTGCCCCCTCATGCATGTAACCTGAAAGGGTAAAAAAATAAAAACACTTCAACATAAAGAAGTCCAAGACAACAACACAATATTATGAAATACAGATGTTGTTCCAGGACTGCACTGCACAGATAAGCTTCAGTACTCATTGACTAAAGCCCAATCCCTCTTGGCCCATCACTTGGCCCTAGTCCTCCCATTTCTTTTGGCAATGGAGGAGTAGTGGTCTTTTAGTCCTCTAACCAGGGCGTAGAGGACAATTTAGACAGCTAGAGAACAACTACCCTTTTAATACTCAAAGAACCGGGACGCCCTACATTACATTTGTTAAAACTAATCATTTCTGACCAAAGTAATGTGGCGTTGGCTTTCTTTGTCAAGAAGCAGGTAATTTAGGTGTTAAGCTCCATTTACTCCTATATATTGAGAATTATCTCACAAACAACCCCCTACGTGAATTGAAGCCAGTTTCGGTACAATGGGATTAATAATACGGCTCTCCATAGAAAGTCTCCCAGGAAATCTGAGAGTTTGCCAATACTGTCAGGGTTGCAGAGATTGTATCAAGTCACTAGCCACAACATTTTTATCTATATAAGCAATCTTAGTTTAAAAAAACCCCAAACAAACCATTTTGACTCAAATATTCATGCAGTTAATATTACAATAATGAACCTGCTACATGAACATTTCTATCGCAGTTGAAGGGTGCACTACCTGGACTCTGCTATATAAAAGATGGCACTTAATTTAAGTTAGGGTGGGATTACTCGGCACTACGTCCCTGCAGATTAGACTTCAGAGAGACACCCTGGCCCTCAGCCTAGTGACAGGAGGAGCTTTGTGGAGCTGCAATCAAGAGCCCTCATCATGAATGTGCATTCCCACTATGAGGCACTACAAGCTTAGGTAGCCTTTGAAGTGTGAGAAGAGAAGGATTGGCACTCTGTCAGGCTGACTCGACTGACCAGTTTTTTAAAGCATTTTTCCTCCTCTCCTGTATTTTGACCTCTTTGTCTCACTTTTTCGACTTTCTACTTCCACATTTTTCTAAGCTCACACTGCAGTTCAGGTTATTCAGAGATTAGAGCGTGTTGTTTATTTTAATCACATCTAGCACAGATATGTAAACAAGCAGCACCTGTATTTGTGCTATGCCAGTCTCGCAGTTATGGATGAATATAAAATAGCAGCCAACTGGTTCTTCGTTTGATCTGTCCAATAACAAAGCCTGAGCTACCATCTCAGCTATACCTCCTCAAGCCTGCATTAATTCAGGTTTTCTGGGAAATGTTTAAATGTCTCTGTGGTTATCATTCTAATTCAAATCATGATGAAAAAGCAGCAGCATTTCAGCAGGTTACTTGGAGAGTACTGTGCACGTATGTGCTTGTTTGACCAATAAATATGTATTTCTTTCCTCGAAACAGTGGACACACCACTCTGACCGTGACTGGCACCAATCTGGATGTAGTTCAGGAACCACGCGTCAGAGTCAAATATGCTGGACATGAATCTGTCAATGTGAGTGTAAAAACTGCTGATTTATAGTTATATTTAGTTTTTAAAAATCATACATAAAGAAATTTACTCTAAATCTGTGATTTGTTAAGACTGTGTTTAGACAGATTCAGTGCTGTAGTATACTCGTTTTTATAATGTGACTGAAGAGGAAGAGGTTTTGGGAGGAGAAAAGAAGTTAGAACGGGTTTACAATCATTCCAAAAGAAGATTTTAAAAAATGATATGGATGAACGACTCACTTTTTGGAGGTGATTTATGGAGCTAATTCTGCTCGCCTGAACTGCTCAGGCAGGTCGCTCAAAGTGATTGATTGTTATAAAGTGTTGGGGCCCTGTTGGCAAAAGGCCAGGGTCCTTTGGGTGCAAGTTTTCTACTTCTTACTAGTCATGGATTTGCTTTTGGACTGCACCCTGGCAGAAAAGATAACTATTGCAGAGATGCCAGAGAGTGAATGATGGCATTATTTGCTTGCGCGAATGTAAGAGAAAACAAGGAACTTCAGTTTTTGTGTTTGATAAATTTGGGTGTTTTTATGTGGAACATGTTGTGTGTGAGAAGTTTGCCCAGAGCCAATTAAATGATGTGTTAACAATGCCAGCCCAAATTTTCAGCCAGTCAATTAAAGCTGCATGTTCTACAGTGTTACTGGCAAAGCTGAGATCTGAAGGGATTAAAGTTGAACTTTAACCCGAAACGGCTGCTAGAACAGGGTCACTGGTGAATTTAATGAGGGCAGCATCTTTATCACACATATCTTGAAAACATAACTGGAATTACTTGAAAATGTTAAGAATCACAAAAGCATTTAATTTACTTCAAATAGCTTTCTGTGCAAAACTAGATCTGACTAAGCTAACCAGAAACTGGTGTCAAGCTGGTGAAATTTAAAGGGACAGCTCATTTTTTAAAGGAGACTTTGAAGAAGTATAGGGGGAAACAAGCCCGCAGAATTGCACTCTAGTAATGGAGTGATTGGCTTAATATGAAACAGATTCTAGTAGATATTATTCTGTTAATATGCAAGTTGAATAGGATTTTAAAGGGTCTAACATCTGGATGTTCGAAATAACAGGATAGTTATTAGTAGTAGTATAACATTTGGGCACGAAGTGAGACATCTGTTCAGATCTATTTAGCAAAAGTGGTTCCTACATATATAAAAACTTCAAGTGGTGCTTCATTAATTGCTGTACTTAATTTTCCGTTAAGTTAAATGAACAATTACTGGAAGATATAAAACTTGTATATCATAATACGTACAGTCTGGCTGCTGTAATATTTTACTCACTACGTTGTCAGGTTGTGGATAATGTGGTGTAAATTAAAAAAAAAACCTGATCTGATTCTTCTCCAGGTGTGCAAAGTTCTGAACACAACCACCATCAGCTGCTTCGCTCCATCTCTGAAGGTGGAGTACACCACAGACCATGAGACAGTGAAACATGTGGATGAGTTTGGATTTGTCTTCAACAATGTCCAAGCTCTGCTCACCTATAACAACACAAGCTTTGTCTACTACCCCAACCCTTACCTGGAGCCCCTCAGCCTTTCAGGTGTTTTGGAGCAAAAACCTGGAGCTCCCATCATACTCAAAGTAAGTTGACGGAGAAATGAGTCTAGTTTCCTTTCCCATTTCAGAGTAAGGCAAAACCTTAAAAACAGTAAGTGGCTTTCATAACAGTGTTTGTTTTATCTTCAATACACATAACCTAATGTAATTCTATCCTTATGCTCACTGCTATAAATAGTCTGTTGCTTCAGTGATCAAAAAAATCATATCCCATTTGATCAGATTTTATTTCTTCCACACACATCAACCCCTCTGTTACTCCATTAATTTTTATGCCTTTTTAATAAATATTTCAGACCACGGTGGACATAACTGCTGACTTTTTCTGTCTGATGTTCTTCTCCCTGTGAACTCAAATGCTTCCTGTCAAAGAACGGACAACACTTCTTTTGTACTTTTTAAAACACATTTTTTCCGCCTGACTTTTCTTCCCTTTACTTCATGTGCCACTGCAAGGAAGTTAAATCTTTAGCTACGTTTGCCAAGGGAGAACAGCATGGCATATTGGTTTGTGTCTTGAAGTAATCTGCCTTTGTTAGCTAAAATAATTTAGCAGCTTTCTTGCAAAAAAATTGACTCTGTGGCAGTCCACAGTGCAGTACAGAAACTGACTGAAAGCCTTCTATGCAAGGTAAAAGCCAAGGCAAAGGGATGTGATCAGTGCTGTTTGTTTTGTCTCTCAGCAAGAATATGCAAAAACTACCCAAGCTGAATTTCATAAAACTTGGTGGAAAGGTGCAGAATGGGGACCAGAAAAACCAATTAACTTGGTTCTTTGCAAACTTGCAAAGTAGAGCCTAGGCCCTGGCAGGTGATGTGCTCTGTGAATGCCCTTATAGCTGATTACAGTAACTCCATTGATGCATAAACATTGAATGATGCTAAAGCATACTATTTTTCTGTTGAACAGTTACTTGTCTGGTCACATAGTTCATGCACAGAATCATGTTTTTAAATTGGATCTCTTAGATCAAACAAACATTGCTTTTTTAGATTCTCAGTACAGAGTTTGGTTTTAATGTATGAGCTGTTTGGTCTTAAAATGTGAAACATGCTTGATATATTTTTTATTATATTATATGTTGCAGGGACGTAACCTGGTGCCATCTGCATCTGGTGGAGCCAGGCTCAACTACACGGTGCTGATCGGGGAAACACCTTGTTCTCTTACTGTGTCTGACACTCAGTTACTCTGTGAGCCACCAAACCTCACCGGGCAACACAAAGTCCTGGTCAGTTTCAACGCTGTGCCTATCCGGCAATTCTCTGTCTGTCTGTCCATCTGTTTCCCTGTCTGCATGAATGTGGGTCACTCTCTGTAGGTCACTGCTTGTCTGTATTTGTGGGTCATTGACAGGCTTTCACTTAGTCGTTGGCTTTCTGTCATTGTTTGTCACTCATGGTCTAGTAGGTTCCAAAGTAGAGAACATTGCCTTCTACAATTATTGACATGCACTCTTGCAAGTATTGACAGTCGAGCTATTAAGAGAAAACTAAGTGCGTGTGCCTGGATATTAGTTTATTCAAAGGCAACTATACAGGCAAATCTTTTAACAGTTGATGTGATCTTTTTATTGATTTATTTTTTGGCTTTGGCTTTTTTTTGAACATGTTTTAAAGATTATATTGAAAATCTCGTGCAATTATTCAGGTTCAAGTCGGTGGACTCCACATCTCTCCAGGAGAGGTTCACATCCGATCTGACAGCCTGCTCACCCTTCCTGCTATCCTCAGTATCACAGCTGGAGGAGGGCTGCTCCTCATCATCGTTGTAATAGTTCTGCTGGCCTACAGACGGAAGTCACATGAGAATGACCTCACTTTGAAGCGCCTGCAGATGCAGATGGACAATCTGGAATCCAGAGTGGCTCTGGAGTGCAAAGAGGGTCAGTACGATCTAAAAGATAAAAATATCTTAAATCCACTCAATCATATTCCCAAATTAACATGAAATTTGTAATTGCATTATATTCTTTTAAAAGCTTACGTCAGAATTTTGTGTACAAAATGATTTACAGTGCTGTGAAAAAGCATTTGCCCGCTTCCTGTTTTCTTATATTTTTGCATATTTGTCACACATGTTTCAGATCACATGGGAGCTCAGATAACCTGAGACATGAAAAAAGTAATCCTCCCTCTTTATTAAATTGTGAATTAGCTGTGATTAACCACATTTTGTGAAAAGCTTCTCTGACTTCAATTTTACTAGCTACACTCTGGCTTGACAGGACCCTTTCTGACAAACTGAATGTGCTAAAAGATCACAAGAAGAAACACATCATGCCACAATCTAAAGAAACATGAGAAACAGAGTCACTGACATCAGTCTAAAAAGGCTTACAAAAGCATTTCTAAGGCTTTGGGGCTCAACCGAACCAGAGTGAGAACGTGGAAGAGCGTATTGATGGCTTGTCCAAGAGGTCACAAAAGAACCCAGTCAGCTTGTAAAGACCTGCAGGCCCCTCTTGCCTCAGTTGAGGTCATTGATTAATGATTCAAAAATAAGAAAGAGACTGGGCAAAAATGGCATTCATATGAGACCTCCAAGTTGAAAACCACTGACAACCAAAAAGAACAAAGACACATCTGCCAGAAAACATCTGGATGATCTCCAAAACTTTGGGGAAAATATTCTGCAGATAGCTTTTTGCCCTTAATAAATGAATCATTTGAAAACTGCATTTTGTATTAACTCAGGTCATCTTAGTCTAACAATAAAGCTTGTCTGATCTGAAACACGTAAATACGACAAATATGCAAAAAAAAATAAAATAGGCATATTCTTTTTCACAGCACTATATAAGGTGGCTTGATTAAAAGATGAGCAAAATTATAGTTAATAATCAAGCTATAGATATCTAACTTCAAAGATGCAAACGTAAAAGTTTACCTTTGCATCTTTTTCTTATTTGGAATTACTGTCATACACTACTAAAATGTTGGGCAAAACATTTTATACATGTGTTATTGTGCAGCCTTTGCAGAACTACAGACTGACATCAATGAATTAACCAGTGACCTGGACAGAGCCGGCATTCCCTACTTGGACTATCGCACTTATGCCATGAGAGTTCTCTTCCCCGGTATTGATGATCATCCTGTCCTCAGAGAGCTGGAGGTGAGGAACCTTGAATGCAACACTTGAATGCAGTGTCAACCATTTTTCTGACGTCTTGAGCTTAAAGCTCCAGTATACTCCAAAAATAATTGCGACTGGCTTTTTGGCCAAAGCTGTCAAACTGTCTGTGGGAATATTCACATCAGTTTGAGGTCAAAAAGTTCTGGATCTCTGCCCATAAAAAGCAAAAGAATATACCTGATTAAAATTTGACTGCACTCTATTTCAAGGTCACTTCCAGTGCTCCTGCTATTTTCACATCCCTGACCGGTAGGCCTGTTCAGGCCACTTGAACTTGCACATTTGTAATGCCTGCTGAATCTGCTCCACTGTGTCAAAACACCAACCATGCAACTTGATTTCCATTTTCGGGAAGAGAATGGGAAGTAGTTTGAGTGGAGACTGTGGCTTTACAATTGACTGGTGCGACTCCTAACCTGAGGCGCCTTCTTCTAGCTTGGGCACTGTGGAGACCAAACTCACCACCAGTAATTATCCTTGACATAAAGGTTGAGTCAGTTTTACAGAGAAGTTGATTTTTGCTTTCGCGTTCGAGGTCCCTGCACATAAGTGGACAGAAAGGGACTTCAAGGAGGAAATCTACTGTAAAACAGCTGCACTGCTGTCAGTGGTGCAGACCTTCACACGAAGTGTCTTATAGCCAAATTGTATTTAATTTTTTACATTTGAGTGGAGTTTTTGACTGCAGCTCATACTGGGAATTTTTTGCTTCCATTAATCTCTGAGCCTTCTGCTGGTTTTGAAGTCATTTCTTTTTCTTAAAATTTATTTGAAAGAAGTGTTTTCATTATTGTCTCAATGGATAGGCAAATTATTTAATTTTTGAGGCATTCTCTATTCAGTTTTTAGGAAAATCTGGAGAAAAAGAAGTATTTGCCTTTTAACTTTTTTGTGCCAAAAAAAAGAAGCTTGGAATGTAAAGGTCATGGCTGATTTTACCAATTAAAGATAGTTTAATCAAACTGTTATTAGGGTACAAATTATAGCACTAACTCACTCTCTAGAAATCCTCTGATTGCACTTGACACATTATCACCTTTTCATCAAATGAAGGTTCTTTATTTAGTGCAAAAAAAAGTTTTTATTCATTCTCATATATTCCTTTAAATCTACACTTTTAATGGTGGGGCAGTTCCCTAAGCATTTGCATAACCTTCACTCACTTCTAGGCAAAGGCTTTAGCAACACCGGTAATTCTGGTTTTAGGGGAGAATTTTTACTCTGTTCTGTATTTCTGTTATGACTCGTCCATGAGTGTGTACCATCTAATGAGCGCACTCACCTTTCTGTGTGTGCAAAAATGCATGATGCGTGCAGGTGCCAGGGAGCGGACAGGCAAATGTGGAGAAAGCCTTGAAGCAGTTTGCTCAGCTGGTGAATAATAAGGTTTTCCTGCTGACATTCATACGCACATTGGAGCTGCAGCGCTCCTTCTCCATGCGTGACCGCGGCTACGTTGCCTCGCTCATCATGACCGCTCTGCAGGGACGGCTGGAGTACGCCACAGACATCCTGAAACATCTGCTCTCAGATCTTATAGAACGCAATCTGGAGAGCAAGAACCACCCCAAACTACTCCTCCGCAGGTAAACCAAATCATTCACAGTGCTAAAACCCAATTAACAAAAAGCTGTCAGCTAAAAACTTTCATTTCCAGTTCTTTGGTAAGATGTAAGATGCATAAATTTAAGGTAAGACTGCAGAACAGAACAGAACAGAACAGAACATAAATTCATTTATTTAAATTGATATCAGAGAGAGTGGTCCTACTGAGCCACAGTCTTGTGGCTTTTGTGGACAAAGCAGAATTTAGATCTCTAGTCAGATCTCAGCTGTGCTTGCAGAAAAGAAGAAATCAATTGTTCTTCAAAATTTTTAAAGAAAGTCCCTAAAAGCTAGACACATAAGAATGTCAGAAATTCGAAAAGCCCATTAAATTTGGGTTTGGAGGTCATGTCGGGTACATCATTCAGCTTCACAACACTGGACTCCCATTCCTCTGTGGTGAGAGGATTTAAACTAGAGATTTTTTCGGTCACAAATCCGACCAATTCTGATCAGTGCTGCTTATCTTTTGGCATAGATAATTCCTTTGTGCATTGTTCTTTCCGGCCCAGTTACTGCACTTCTGATGGTTGAATAACTAGGCCAGTAACGGGAAGCCCACCTTTGTACAGCTTTGTTTTGTGCAGCAGTGTGAAACATCCGCTATGAGTCTGAGAAACAGGATGCCTGAGCAGACAGGTGAAAGACAGGAGTGTTAAAAGTGATAGAGAGTGGGAGGGACTGGCAGAGGAGGAGAACCTAATAGGGAAGAGTGAGTGCAGCGGCAGCAGAGTTGTTGTCAGTCTGACTTATCTTCTGTGTGCCACTCATGAAACATTCAACTGTAGCTCACATTTCTTTCCCCATCACCTCTCCTCTTCCTCCCTTCTCTCGCCTCTCTCCCTCTTCCTCCACCTCTGGTTATCTGCCGATTGTTTTCCCAGTGCTGAGACCGGCCTACTGAATGTTTCATGAGGTCTTAAAAAAAAAAAAAAGAAAAAAGGGGGGGGTGGGGGGGGGTTGCTCTCACAATCTGACGCACACTCATTAAATATAAGGATGAGTTCACATGGGAGCTGGTACAACAAGAACTCGTAAGCCCAAACATGCGGCTCTTGCGGAAACACTCTAAAGTTTAATGGGACGCCGTCAACAGTCGATTCAGTGCAGGTTAAGATTGAAATTTGGGTAAGAAGAAAAAAAAAGTGTGACAGAGAAGCAGCAGGTTTAGGACAGGGAATTTGTAGCTAAAATGCTGCAGGCCTTGGATCGGATTTAAAAATTGCCAGAGAATTTTATTTTATTTTATTTTTTTTACATATTTAGTTAGAATATATGACAGTAAATCATAAAATTTTTACCCATCTGGACTCATGTAAAGTAGCTAAGTGCAGACACTGCAAGGAAGAAACAGAGTGACTCAAAGTGGCCATCAAACCTGTGTCTGAGCAATTATGTCATGACCCAAAAATGCTGGGCACTAGCAGCACTTAACCTAAAGTCTACTGGAGTCTGGGTCCTTCGAGACCAAGCGGCTATATCATCGGAACTCTCCTTGTTAAATTTTTCTTTGGTTTCAACAATGCCAGGCTCTTCTACGTCTTAAATTATAAAGAATAATCAGACCACTCCAGCTCTCTGAGGGGTGCCGTTTGCTAATAAATGAGTACACTCTCTCTTTGTCTTACAGAACAGAGTCAGTGGCAGAGAAGATGCTGACAAACTGGTTTGCTTTCTTGCTCCACAAATTTCTCAAGGTAAAATGAAATCCTTCTCACATCTTACTGCTAAGATGACGAGAGCTACTATGGCTTTGCTTAAAGTTATTTGCATTGATTCTGAAATAGACTGCTGTGCATGTTTTTGTTGCGGCTGTGATTTTAAATGCCTAATATCGATGTGTTCTAACAACACCCTGGAAGGATAATGGTTACCTGCGAGGTCAAACATGTCTCCAGCTTTGTATAAAAGCTCAATTTTATTATGTTTGATGTGTCATGCTCCAGTTACTCAGTCTCATCGCATCTGCTGATGAATACTGATTTCCATCCTTCCCTTCACTACTTTTTTTATGTCTTCTTTTCCTTTCTCCCACCTTTCAACCTAATCCCTGGGTTCTTTTCCAAAACAAAGGAGTGTGCTGGCGAGCCTCTCTTCATGCTGTTCTGTGCCATCAAACAGCAAATGGAGAAAGGACCCATAGACTCCATCACAGGAGAGGCACGCTATTCCCTGAGTGAAGACAAACTCATCCGCCAGCAGATTGAATACAAGACGCTGGTGAGTCACAAAGACATGGATAGAGAGAGAAAAAAAAAACTCTCTACCTTTTGTCTGCTTTAATTTTGCACATCTCTTGGCAAAGTGCCTTGACAGATCCCCAGAAATGTTGAATATGCCAAGGCTGTGGTTATAATTTGATGATTGCTTGAATGTTTGCATACCTTTGATAAAATGAAATAAACATTCTTGCATAGCCAGATGCCCATTTCGTTAAGCTTAAAATTCAACAAAACTTTTTCAAAAAAGTTTTTTTTCTCTCTTTTTTGAGAAAAAAGATCTGATGAGACATTTTTTAACCTTTGCTTGATTTTATTATTTTAAATAACATCGTGTATAACTACACTGCGTCACTGCAAATTCCATTTTTAAAGAGGTTCACACACCTGCCTTGAGACCCCATACAAAAAAATATCCTTTTTAATCAAACACAGTTTCCACTGGACATAATTCACCCAAATTAGTGAAAAAAAAGATTATTATATTAGCTACCTTTACAATTACAAATATTAGACTGAGTCTATATAAGCTTAACCGTCATGTGCTAAACCAGTACAGTCACGAGGTAAGACTACCTGGATAATGCAACATGTCTTTTTCTTTTACATTTCTTTTGAAATGAAGCCAGCTGGGTTCCTCCAGCACCCCATCAGAATAAGTTCCCCCTCAGGCTTTAGCTGCATGGCAGAGCCAGCCAGCGACAGGATGACACCTCTCTGATCGCCATGTCGGAGATTCTGAGAGGCTGTGTCTCATTACTTGTTTAATGCCCCTGCCAGAGCTGCACAACCACATCCTGGAGGTGTGAAATTACATTTCTGGCCAAGATGCTCTCCACCAGGACAGTTTGGTGAAGAGCAGGTAATGAAAGGACTTCCATATCAAGCAACACCTTTTTCTCTGCCTCCTTCCTTTTCTTCCCCCTTCTCTCTATCCTGGATCTCCAGACGCTGAGCTGTGTGAACCCCGACAATGAGAACAGCCCAGAAATCCCTGTCAAGGTGCTCAACTGTGACACCATTACCCAGGTAAAGGAGAAGATCCTGGATGCAGTGTACAAGAACATGCCGTACTCACAGCGGCCACGGGCTGCAGACATGGATCTAGGTGAGGCTGCACAGACTGCAATCCCATTGTGAAAGAATAATTTCAGTACAGTAATTGTGTTATATATTTTGAGGCAAAACTAAGACTGCACTATTTCAGTGGCACATCACCTGTGGAATAATGACAGCTGGGGAAAACAGAGCAGAAAGAGTTATCACAGATATTTCACTGAAGACTTATGACATCTAAAAAGGGCTCCACATCAGTTTCTTCAAGACACCCCAACCCCACCCCCCCCCTTACCTGTTTACAGCCCTAATCAGAACAACACTCTAACACTGACGTTAAACCATTCTGACAGTGCACCTACACCTAGGCTTACGCCCACAACATGTCATCCAATACCGAATGACTCGGCACAAATCCAACTGACATGCACCTTCAAAGGCAGTAAATAAGATAACTTGTAGGTAGTGGCTGATCGTGCTTTGGGCTTGTAGTGTTATACCCTAAGGGGCTTTTCCAGGCTAGGGATTTGGAGAGGATCAGTTTCTCTTTGTTGCTTTGGGCAGCTTAAAGCTCTGCGAAGACACTGTCATTTTTATTTTGTTCACAGAATCACAATCACTTTAATTGTCAAGTAGAAATGCACAGGAAGCTGTCTTGGTGACACTTTGGTTGCTACACTTGACAACTTGCAGAATTTCAAAGAATAAAATATAGTGCAAAAGGATAACATGACCTCAACTGCAGCGCCAAGGGGCAGACAAATGATCGACATTTGACAATATGTAACTGTCAAAAACTTGGGATACAAACATTCCTCAAAATGCCATATGTCACACATTCATTATTGACTGTATTTTCCTACAGAGTGGCGGCAGGGCAGAACAGCTCGTGTGGTTCTGCAGGATGAGGACATCACAACAAAGATAGAGAGTGACTGGAAGAGACTCAACACCCTCATGCACTACCAGGTCTGTTAATAACAATGATACCACGACTACAAGTAGGAATTGATTTTTGAGCTTATAGATAATTCAGTTATTTTTCTCTTTGATAGACGAGTAAAAAGCACCCATTACAGTATCTAATAATCACAGTGATGTGCTAAAATTCCTTGTTTCTCCAACCAATGGTATAGTAAGATAAAACAGAGTCCAATCAGATAACCCACATCTGAAATGAATGATTTATTACAACAGCAGAATATAGTTAGACTTTGGCGTTCAGACTCCACTCTCCAAAGTTAAGTGATGTGTAAATATATGGATTGGTAAAGGGGGCGAGGGTCAGCAATTCAGCACAGAGAAAGATGGGAATTTGTGCAGCTTAAACAGACTACCAAACTGGGAGGCAGCTTGGTTTATAATACAAGAAGAGTGAGGCATGTGTATGTCCTAGTGTCCCTCAAAGCATACAAGCCTGAGACAGGGAGAGAAGCAGTAAGAAAACATAAAAATAACAGCATCAATGAATATCATGTCAACAAATATTACAATGATTTGGGCAAATGCTGCATGAAAAGAAGGATGTGGGGTGGAGGTAGGTTGTAAAGCAGCTTACAGAAGGATAGCAACAAAAAGAAAAATACCCTATAAAATAATGGACGTGTAGCCGGGTCTCGTTCGAGCCATCAGCTGGTGTTGGCTGTCACTGAGATCAACTGTTATCAGCTTATTTGCTGGGATTGTGGGGTTGGAGATTGACTTTGTAGCCAGCTTGAACTAACACCAAGTGCAATAAAAGCAAAAAAAACCCTCACATTTGAAAAATGAGATGGTGGAAATGTTTGACATTTTAGTGACTCAAACGTTTTTAAAATTAACGTCTGTCAACTGACGCTTTATTTCAGCTCTAATTACCTCAAAGCTTGTAAAAAACGATTGCAATTTTATACCTGGAAAGTCTGAATTTTTCAGACAGATTACTCAGTTGCTCATTAGATATTGTTGATGAAGGGCAAAGCATTACTCATTTACATTCATCTCACTCACCTCATCTCTGACTACATTTTTTTTTTCAACCTCATGGTCACAAACACACTTAGTCAACCAAACATGCACTTGTGTGCCTGTCTCTTTACGACACTTTTTTTTTCTCCCCAGCTCATAAATGCGACTACACAGGTCACCAACCTCAGATGAGTCATCCTGTTCCTTTGTCAGTCAAATGTTCATCTACACTGTCAGCTTTGGGCCAACTGTACCATGCACAGAGAAAACATATTTTTCTAAAAACACAGAGACCAGTAAAGACAAAGAAAAGCCACATTTTCTGCACTAAAAGTATGTTTTGACAGGAGAGAATGCATTCTGTCTTATCTGTAGAGGAGATAAACAATATAGCTCTTTCATTTTTAATCTTTCTACCAGGTAGGAAATGTATGTTCTGTCGCTAAGCTGAATTTGGTATTAGCTATATTTATAGCTTATGCAGAATAGTGTAAAGCTAAGTCTGAATGTGGAATTTTGCTCATACTGTGGATGACCGGTCTTCATCTGCAGAGCAGAGCTACGGCATTCAGCATTTCCCCAGTGCTGCTCCACAGACTGGATCTAGGACCGACACTAGCAAAAAGAGCCTGTATTGTTATGTCAAAACATTGACCAGTCTATTACAGAAATATTTCACTGTACTTATGCTGCAAAACACTAAAAGATTAGGCTAAGTTACAATGAGCATCATTGGAGGCCAATGTTAAGTATTGATTTGAGAGTTTAGTAAAAACCTTTCATTCGTTTAGTTATGATCATCACCTACTTAAATAAGGAAGGACTTCTTTCCAGCGATAACCTGGACTCAACTACAAATACAGAAAGGGCTCCAAATACTACACTTCCAAATATATAATATAGAAAGGCACTGTGTGTAGCAACGGTAAAAGTGTTTCCTGGGGAAGCAGAAACATCATGGTCCCGGCTGGAATTACTTTAGTTTGGTTTACAACACAACCGATGCATGTCTTCGCTGAATCCATCACTTTTTTGGTTTGGTCATCGTTTGGGCTACTTGCAGAGTATTTCTTTATTTGGTTGTTTGTAGCGTCTGCAGTGTGTTGAGCTCTCCTGCCATTTATATTTGGTACAGTAATATAAAGCTGTTACAGTCGATGCTGTGCTGCCTCTTATTTTCATCTATCTGATGATAGTGGATTTTTACAGGGGACTGCACTTGAACTAAAGGCCTGTCTTTTATAAGTTTACAAAGCCCACAGAGGACATTCAAAACCTTTCCATCATAAATGTGAAAATCCTTGGCTCTTGGTTTGAAGCTCGAAAAATATTTGGAATTCCTGCCACAATTACTTTTGACCAGCAGCTACTAGCAAAAAATTTACAATGCTCTACCTTTGTTTTTCAGGTATCTGATCGCTGTGTGGTGGCCTTGGTGCCCAAACAGATGTCCTCTTTCAACATTCCTTCTTCAGCCAGCTTCCCACGCAGTATCAGCAGATATGGTTAGTACTGTTTAGGAAATACAAATACTTAATATTCATCCACCTCACAGTACTGATGCACCATCTGTTTCTGTCACTTATCAACCTGCTGTAAACCACATTAGTTGACACTGTTAGAATGCATGTTAAATAAAGAAAGTATGATAGTCTAGAAAAAATATTCAAGAAATATTCTGCATTTACAAAAGCAAATCAACTATGTTGTTTATTAGGTTTTATATATAAGCTGAGATGGAAGTCTTTCACTTTAGGTTTCTATACAGTAGGGTTAATACAAGCTGACCTGATTTTAACTTTAATAAAATCGTGCACTTTACATAAATGTTTGTCACTGGTTTAAAATATTCACTTAAAAAACACAAGAACTTCAAGTGATGTCACGCTGTAAGTCAAAAAGCTGAAAACACAAAACACTTAGTGGCAGAAAGCGAGAACCATAGAAACCATCTCTTTAATGAATGAGCGTATGTCTGCATCATTACTATGACAACCGATGAAATAATGACAGCACCTGATTATACAGTCAAAACACACACAGCCCACCTGCTCACTTCCAGATTACAACGAAGACAGTCAACCACTTATTTAGACCTGAGAAACCAATGTGATGTTCTTTTTGTTTGTGCTCCAGTCTAATAGAATGATTATCAGATATATAATGTACATTTACAAACTGAAATATTTTAGAAATTGTGCATTTTTCTTTATCACTTACTCTTTAACCATCTAGGTGTGGATGTATCGTTCCGTTCCACCCCCACCAGCCCTGACAGCCCCCACTCCCGTGTGCCTATGCTGACCCCCGACCTGGAGAGTGGTGTCAAAGTCTGGCACTTAGTCAAGAACCATGACCACGGGGACCAGAAAGAGGGCGAGCGAGGCAGCAAGATGGTGTCTGAGATTTACCTGACACGGCTACTAGCAACAAAGGTACCACATAACACATGCTGCAAACTGTGGTAACGGTGAATAGAAAAAACAAACATGGAGAAAACATTTGTACTCAGAGGCATTTATTTGGTGATTCTGAAGTTTTAATGACCACTCAAAGTCCTTTGCACTACAGGAAAACTGGCACATCCATTCCTAGAGAAATTAACTAATTAACTTAATGTGGATGTCTGTGGGAGGAAACCGCAACATTTGGAAAAAACAAAATATTCACAAAAAAACGGAAAAGAAAATAGGTCCTACGATTTGGGATGGCACTTAGAGCAAATCGTTATTGTACTTTCTCCATTCTGTTACTTTTCAGGGAACGCTGCAGAAGTTTGTGGACGATTTATTTGAGACCCTGTTCAGCACTGTGTGTCGAGGCACTGCTCTGCCTCTCGCAATTAAATACATGTTTGACTTCCTGGATGAGCAGGCTGACAGACATGGCATTCATGACATGGACGTCCGCCACACATGGAAGAGCAACTGGTGAGAAAGATTTTTGATTTCTCATAGTGCTGTTGCGTACTTATAGCCTAAGAAAAGAAACTTTCCAACAGCACTTTTTTTTTTTTTTTTAAGAATTGTATAGTATTGTATTGATTGTATAGTAAAATGTAGAGCTGCTAAATTTCCTAAGTCTCCTGGTTTTTATCTTGTATGGGTCTATGGTTCTCAAGGAAGCAACTACTATTTCTGGGAACAATCTGTAATTCCAAATGATCTTTTAGTAGTCTTCTAATCTCCATGTTTTGAAAAGAAAAAGTCACTAAAAGGATGATTAAAAGGAGATTTCATGACAAGATCATGAAGCAAAATGATTTCCTTTTGCAGACTAGCCTTGCACAGCCTAAAATATATTTTTTTACATTTCTGTCTCAATAGCTGCTCTCATTCACTTTCCTCCATTAATTTGACAGCATCTGAATGGGGCGGCTTCAACGCTAAATTAGTACCCAGGTCACTTTTCAGTAAAAGCTGTGATGACAGGCTTTCTAGGTGTGAGCTAGTAATATGTACTCTTTATCACTTTTAACACAAGACAAGTTTAAATGCATACAGTCACATTAATGGATAAGCACGCACAGCTTTAAGAAGCACTCGCTTTTTCTCCATTCTCTGTGACTACCATTGGTATGTCTGAATGAAGCCATTAGGAACGTAAAAGTGACATACTTCTGGATGACAGAATGCAGTCACTTTAACAGATTAATGAAGCCAGCAGTGTTATCTGTCTTCTCTGAAAAGTGCTCATTTGCTTCTCCCTTTCCCCCCCCCCACCAGCCTTCCCCTCCGCTTCTGGGTAAATGTGATCAAGAATCCCCAGTTTGTGTTTGACATCCATAAAAGTAGCATCACAGATGCCTGTTTGTCTGTGGTGGCCCAAACCTTCATGGACTCTTGCTCAACATCCGAACACCGTCTGGGAAAAGACTCTCCCTCCACCAAACTACTCTATGCCAAGGACATACCACATTACAAAAGCTGGGTAGAAAGGTGTGTATGTGCAGGCTTTTTTTTTAATATAGATAACTATGTTTTGTATAGATAAGTATATTTATAGGAAGCTTTTAGGACTAAATGTTTTTGTATAAATTTATCCTTGGACTCACCTTATTCTTTTGAGATGCTGTCAGGTAAGATGCTGTATATTATAAACTGGAATTTATCAGTGTGCTGATATTATCGCGCATTATTAGCTGTTTGTTGATCTATCAGTATTAGCATTTATAATAGTCAATAAATGAGAATTTTAAAAAGTAAATAAGATATGGAAGAAACACCCTTCAACCATGTTATAAAGGTTGAAATTGCATAGTTTGTCCACTTGAGGCCACTCTAAAACTTTGATGTATTGGAATATTGGATTTTTAAATCATCAATATCTTTATCAGCATCCTATATTGATCAGGCGCTAACTTGGGCGCGTTGACAGACATCCAGCTACTCACCAGAACGTTGGTTGCCATTGGTTTCATCAGCAGTACTATGTTTTGTCAGAACCATCACATTTATTCATTTACTCTCACATGCCCAGAGCGCCTTTCATGACTCTGGAAGTTTTATCACAACACAGTTCTATATCTTTTACACCTTTGCTATTAAAAGCAATAGTGTTGCAACCTTTGTTAATGCAACTCTAGGGACTCATTAGAAAGTCTTGCTAGATCTTCAATGGTGCTTTTATGAGCATGACAAAAAATATGTCTTTAAATGAAATAATTGGTCTTTAAGTAATAGTAATGATGTCGCTCATTTGTTAGTTATCATATTAGTAAAAGATAGATCAATGCATACAAAGTTTTCATCAGGTCTTCATCATTCTCCGACTTTGTTTTTTTAAATTCAATAATTGCAATAAAAATATGTAGAAACAATCAAATGAGTTGTGCACTGCATATAAAATTAAATTTCTCGGATGCATGCAGCAAGGCAGGGCAGTCTTTATATAGACATGCGTTTGCTCAGAGTTATGAGTACAGATGAGTTTTTGTTTTGAAAGCTTTAATAATGAACATAATCTTCCTAAGGCTCTTCCTGAGGCTCAGTTTGTGTATCTGCATATGGAAATAAAAAGCGTGTTCGTTTATTTTTGAATGCATTGTCTGTATTACTACATGACTAAACCTGTGAGTAACGCTTTTCCTTGTTTTCTATGCTGCAACACCTCCGATTTACAGGGTCCCTTTTCAGAGCATATTCTTTTCACAACAGACCGATTCCATGTGAGAAGAAAAGCTATGGTATGCATCACTGTGCTCTCCACACTGACAGTGTGTGTGTGTGTGTGTGTGTGTGTGTGTGTGTGCGTGTGCGTGTGCGTGTGTGCACGCGCGTCTCCTCTCAGGTACTATGCTGACATCAACCGCCTGCCTGCCATCAGTGATCAGGATATGAATGCCTATCTGGCTGAACAGGCTCGCCTTCACTCCAGTGAGTTCAACGTGCTCAGTGCCCTCCATGAGATCTACGCATATGTCAGCAAATACAGCCAAGAGGTGAGGCCCAGTCAATACACTTTAAAGCAGTAGTGTGCACCACATGTTTTTGCAGTTTTACCAATTTAAGTTGTCAATTTTGGAAGTCAAAACAGCCATAATTCATCATTTATATATTTATAAATAGCAGTGTCTTGATTCCATTGCATTGATGAACTTCCAGAAAGTTATAAGCCAGTGTTCGGGACACTTTAAGATCTTTCCTGCCATTGTTTGATTTTAGGAATCTGACTTCTTTTAGCCAATACTCAAAAATGGAGACAAAAGTAGAGCGAATACTGGAGTTAAATTAGTCAGCTTGACACAAATACATCTCTTAATACATGCCATTCTTGCTCTGTGAATGCTGGGTGTGTGGACAGGCAACTGTTTGCTAACAACTTACCAAAACACGTTTTTAATTTTGAGCCCTCGTAAAGGTCACGGCTGATTGCGGTACTCAAACGGGCCAAAAACAAAACAGACTGTGCCTAATTTAATGAATTCATTTTGTGATAATATGCCGGGTGATTTTCAATTAAGCAATAAAAGAATTACTGAGAAGGCCACTAACAATTTCCCAGAACACAAAGTGTGTCTTCAGATTGCTTCTGTTGTCAGATGAATGTGCAAAACTAATTTATGCGACAAACTATATATACAAGGAGCGTAAGGTAACAAGGATTGAGTGAAACTTATTAGCGGTGAGTCAGTGGTCAAACATAAGTAATGCATTCAGAACAAAGAAGGAAACAAAACAAACATAGACAAAATTAAATAAAATCTAAAATAAAATCCGACACCATGACATAATGTGTTCGTGCTAATTTACTACAGCTGTCTATGTCTCTGTGTGTTTTAGATCATTGAGGCACTGGAGCAGGATGAACAGGCCCAAAAGCAGAAGCTGGCATATAAAGTGGAGCAGATCATCTTAGCTTTGTCCACAGAGAGCTGAGAAACACACACATTCCTAAATACTTCCATATACACACATAAACACTTTCTGTACGCACACATTATACACAGACACTAAATATACCATAACAGGGGAGTTATAAACACATATGCCTCTCAGATGTGGAACTGAACCGACTTCTGGTGTGCATGTGCGGATATATTCAATCACACATACACACAAACTGTTGTGCGCAGAGAGACTGCAGTTTTAATGGACCTACTGTATACAAACTGACAAACAGTTACACGTGGATAAATACACGCGTACAAATGTACATACGCAAACCACAGCACACATCAAACAGCAGAACGTCCCAAAGCAAGACTTTTGAATCCAATGTCATTTTTCAGAAGAAATTCCAAAAGGCAAACATCCAACTTCTAAAACACTACTATAGAGGGAGAGAGAAGGAGGATTTAGGCCATCACGGCTGCTGAATTTTCCGCCAATTCTTTTCCGCTGGGTAATGGTTTGCCTTTGTAGTCGGTGGTTATACTAAGTGTGTGTGTGGCATGGCTCTGAAGAGAACACCACTTAATAAAGAATGACTCAACTTGAAAAGTCACTGGAGGAGCTCAAAGACAGGAGCCAATTTAATGGGACAAGACTCAAAGTTCTTTTTATATGTCAAACATGAAGGACACTTATTCGCACTACATATCACAAACTTGGAGTGACATCGCCATTTGTTGCCATTCGGAGCAGAGATGTGCATCTTTGTTTCACCAAGTCTTTTTTCCAGGTTTTTAAAGGCTTAAGAGAGAGAACGCTTAAGATTCCAGCGAAATTACTTTTTATTTTGCTGCGTGAGGATTTCCATCATATGTGACATCATAAAACATCATATTTTTTTCATTTAATGATGATTGTCTGAACTCCTGGGTTTTGAAAGCAGTATACAACAGATTTGTCGCTTATAAATTTAGGGTCTGGCTGTTTAATAATCCGACACCAAGACATCATTACTTTCCAATTTGAAATATGTGTAGATATTTTCAGACCCAATCCCTGGCTCTTCGTGCCAAATATAATATATCTCATGTTTCATTCATATTAAACGCTCCTGTAGAAGCTATTAATAATACATGCCATTGTACGGAAAAGATCCCATTTGAGATAGGAAATTTTTTTTTTTTTTTTACAGTGATGATCAATAGACCAGTAATTCAGCCATTCAAAGATAAGTGGGGACCAAATTGAACTGCAGTAGAAAGCATGATTAATGATGCTATAAGCCTGAAAGTGGATCAGATTAGCCTAACCCTGGCCAACAGCACCCACCCTTCCAGTCTCATCAGTCATTGTTTACATTTAGCGTGATACTTGAAATGCACTCGGTGTACAAGATACCAAGAACACCTGCAGCTCCTGTCAAGTAATCTGGTCAAACTAGATTAAATAAAGGCCTTGATGCTTTTTTGATTTACCAAATGAATCCACTTTGAGCATAACGTGGAAACTAAATGCAGGTAAAAAGCTGAAGTCGGTTTCTTTCACCTTCAAACCAGGTGATCTGGATCGGGATTCAGCTCAGTGTAAAGCAGGTGCTCCTTATATTTCTTCAACAGAGTGGATATATGATTAATGGTATATATGTGACTGGTCCAGCAGTGGGTTCTTGTAAAGTCTGTTTGTTGCTTCACAGCACTAGTGACGCTTTATATCCTTACTGTTTTCGTGCTTTAACGTAGAATTCACGTTTTATTCCAGTTTTATTTTGCATTCCAGTGTACACTTTACCTGATTGCTCGTTGTCCCCCTGCTCCTGTAGTTATAGTGCCATATCTAAACTTTAAAATAATTATGTAAAAAAAAACAAAAAAACAATATCAGTCTGAGACATCACCACTACTTCACTACTTCACAGTTTTAGTTCTGATTGGTTGTTTCACCCATTTACAATGAGGAAACATAAATGCCTTTTTATGCTTGAGGCTTCCTATAAAGTCTCTGGAAGTATTACTGCTGTCTTCTTAACATTTCAGTACCAATGGAGTTCATTTATCCCCCACAAGACCTTGAATCATGTTATCTACAAGAACAAGATGAACTATGATAAATAATAAGTACATTTCCTGTTAAATGTTGAAATATGACAGAATTCATCTGTTTCATGTGTGGTTTGATGATGATAATTTATAAATGTGTTGTGCAATAAACTGTCAGATGTTTAAGCTGTAATGTTTTTTTAAACTATATATTACTGTATAAATACTGTACATAAAAAACACTCCTATTTTGCAAGCAAAAGATTCACTTTGTACTGTTGTTATACATTAAATGCGCAGCTAATGAAAATGATTTTTGCATTTTTGTCTAATTTGTGGTGTTTTTTTGTTTTTTTTTAATAATCAGGCTTAACATGATTATACATTTTCTCTGTATTAAAAGGGTACTACATCCCAAGTCCTGGCTGTAATAGATCAAATATTGTCTTTATTTAAGAACATTTAACTAAACTTCTTTGCCTTTCATCGTATTTAATTATACATAGTTTACAGTTCTGCATTTATAACAGCATGAAACATCAGAATCATCATAATATGACTTACTTAATTTACACTGAGTGTTTTTTTCCCCTGACAAAATACTGCTGATGGTAGAGGTGAAGTCATTTTTAACGCAATCAAAACTCTGCCACACATAACTGGATAATCTATTTTTATGGTATTAGTGGACCATTAGCATCCCACTTTAATAATTAAACTTATTGACTTTTCATGGGAAGGCTTTGCAAGACGGTGATGTCACAGGGATAAACTCAAATCCCACGAGTACATACATCATTCATCCTTTTTAGTGTTTGACCCACAAGCAGATAATATTAGCCCTCAAGCAAAGTCTCAAAATATTTTTAAATAGGGTTTGTTTGTTTTTTTTTAAAGTGTTTTACTAGATTTGCTTCTTAAAGAAAGTCATTATTTAGTAAAAGAGTGCCTACTATAATTTCAACATTAGCCCGGCGTTATTATTTTAAATATTATAATAAGTCTATAACCATGATTACCAGATGGAAATTTTTAGTCATACAATCGCAGTACCATTTTAAAAAGATAGTTAATGCAACATTAACTAATTATAACATTTGAAATGATAAAATAATATTTCAAGATTTGGAAAAGGTTTTGCATTTTTTTGTTGAATTTAAATGCTCATTGTTATGCTGCTTTACAGTGTTCCACAGGAAGAGGGTGTTGTATTTCCAGACCCAACAAAAGTAAAGCCTACTTCACAAGTCAGCAAAGACCTGTAGAGTAATCGCCTCCAGCTGGAATATTTTCCTTGGAACTAGAAAACAAATGTGTGGAGAATGATCAAATAATGATAATGGTGTTCCTTCCCCTTTTTGAATTAGTCAGGAAGCAATGCCTTTTCAGGGAATCCAAACTACTGCTGTGAGCCAAAAACAGCCAATCATCTCCCTACGAGCTCAAGACTCAAATGTAACTTTACTGAAAATGAAACTAATACAAACGTGATATAAACAACCCCCTTTAAAATGCATAAAAGACACCAAAAGTATGTAAAGTACAGTTTGTACTACTGTGATTGTGATGATGTCGTATGGCATGTGACAAGCAAATATGAAGTTTGTGAGTCTTTGCTATAAGCATTATTCATGTTTAACCCTCAAAGCTCCAGACAAGCAGAAAACAGGTGTGGGGGGCTTGCAGTAATACCCAGACTCCACAACTCAAACCTGTCAGACTCATATCGGTTATGATCAGTGTATCAAAGGGCCCTCTGTACACCTGCCAGGCTCTAACCCCTCAGCTTGCCCTTTTTCACTCTTTACTTGTCAGAGTGCCGACACTCAGTTGCCAACAATTCCCCCTCACTTACTCCTCTCCCACACATTTGTGCAGGGAGGAGGATCATTAGGACTCAGACCTCTTCTACTGACAGCTGAGAAAGCTGCAGGATATCAGCTTGATAGACTGTGTGCTATAGGATGGTACCAGACAAGTTTATAGAGCAGCTATAGCAGGGGTGGGCAACTCCAGGCCTCAAGGGCCGGTGTTGTCCAGGTTTTAGATATCTCCCTGGGTCAACACACCTGAATCAAATGATTAGTTCATTACCAGGCCTCTGGAGAACTGCAAGACATGTTGAGGAGGTCATTTAGCCATTTAAATCAGCTGTGTTGGATCAAGGACACATCTAAAACCTGCAGGACACCGGCCCTCGAGGCCTGGAGTTGCCCACCCCTGAGCTATAGTCATCAGACAACAATCACTTTTTCATTTTAAAAAAAAACTTAAAAGTTGCCATAATATCTCATTCTGCTTGGACGCCTGATTGACGTAATTACTGTGAGGCAAAGTAATATAACAGATCATCAGCTTCTCTAGGGAGTCAGAAAATAAGGAGGAAACTGACCTTATGCACAGACTGTAGATTTTTAAGACAGATCTTTCTGCAGAAGGAATGCTGAATGGAGGCATCCTTGGACTTTCTGTGCACTTGAGCAAATGCGAACAATTCAGCACAGCATGTGTAAATAGTTAATGGACTGTCCTTAAGCATAAAGTGGGATAAGGCACTGGCTAGGTGATAAGATCGCCCCATTCATTAAATAAAGATACTTTTTTTTAATAGAACTGATTCACGGGTCACATTTCCTTGAGCATCTCTTGAATGCAACCTTCAAGCTTTTGAGTGCTTTAAACATTAGCCTCCAACTGCTTTGATTAAAGTATTATTAGAGTGCACACAATCATGTAAATGATGCTTGTTCCTTCTTATGACAAAGAAAAGTTGTCCATACTTGGAAAACAAAACCTTTTAACTGTGTAGAATAAATGCTAAAGGACCATAACTGCTATCAGTAACAGCTTCATTCACGATTTATTGGATGAGCTCATCCATGACGACATTTTATTTCTTCAATTTGCAGAAGTAATTTTTCATTTGTTCACTAGCAACTCCATAGTCATACCTTCTCTATTTGCCATCTAAAACTAACAACTTAATTCTTTATATAGGACAAAGTGGAAAACAGTGCAAAGCAATATACACACATATTACATATACATATATTTATAAGCACAAAGCAAAGCAATGATGTACTAAGGGATCTAATGTCCATTTGGTTGATCTGGACCTCACACTAGTCTACTAATGCCATCTTCTGGTGAAAATGATCATCACAGGTAGGGACAAAATGAGGATTATTAATTCTTCCATGAAAAATAGTAGCTGTGAGAGGCTCCAAAACATGACACAGGAAAGGAGAAAAGGGTAAACATGTATTAGTGACAAAAAATCTGGCTGTAGCTCAGGTGGTAGAACGGGTCACCTACCCACCGGAAGGTTGGCGGTTTGATCCCAGGCTCCTCCAGTCTACATGCCAAATATCCTTGGGCAAGATACTAACCCCATGTTTGCCTACTGGTGGTTGTCAGAGGGCCACCACCAGTAGGCAAACTGGTGAGGCAAACTGGCGAGGCTGCCCGGTGTCCGGCAGCCTCGCCTCTGTCAGTGCGCCCCAGGGCAGCTGTGGCTAAAATGTAGCTTGCCATCACCAATGTGTGTATGAATGAGTGAATGACTGAATGTAGTGTAAAGCACTTTGGGGTCCTTAGGGACTAAGTAAAGTGCTATACAAATACAGGCCATTTACCATTTACCAAAAGACTGTCAGTACTTTCACCTGAGATTGTATTTGTTGACATATACATGTATGCACATACCCTTTTGTTTTCATAACTGCCTTAATACTTTGTGGCATAGATTTAACAAGGTGCTGAAAACATTCCTCAAAGATTTTAGTTATTATGGTCATGACAGCATCATTATCAGCTGCAAATCCATGATCCATATCCACCACATCCCAAAGGTGCTCTTTTGGCCTGAGATCTGGTGACCGCGCAGGCCATTTGAGTACAGTTAACTCATCACCATGTTCATGATTTGACCTTTGTGACATGGTTCATTATCCTGTTTCAAGCAACCATTAGAAACTGTGTACACTGCAGTGATAAAGTGATGGACATGGTCATCAACAATACCCAGGTAGGCTGTGGTGACTAAACAATGGTCAGTTTGTTGTGTGGTTATGTTTACATTTGAACTTTTGTACGTAACCTTAAATATCTTAAGTTAACTGAACTAATGATTATATATAATTTGCTATTTACCATGTTTGCAGTTATAGGGATGTCACCAGAATACTGAAAACACCATGGAACCTGTTTTAGTTTTTTTGTTTTGTTTTTGATACCTGTGCAGCATATGTCGGTTGTAGTAAGGTTATGAAAAAAACTGATACTCAAATACTAAAGCCTATCCAAGCTGTCATAGGGCGAGAGGTAGTTTACACTTTGGACAGGTCCCCAGTCTGTCACAGTGCTAAGACAAGGAGGCATAATATATAAATTAAAGCAAAAAACACTCCGTAGGGCCAACTGGAGTACCAGAGCTGCACTCCTTCTGAATCCACTGCTGTGTGAATAATTTGGACTGCATACACACCTCCAATTATATGGGTAAGCTGTTCCATTATCAAGGGGCCGGTTTGAAAATTGTAACATCACCCAGCGGTATGCGAAGCAAGATCAATGAAATTATGTAGCAAAGAAAAAACTTGATAAATAACTCTGAATATGTCTTATATTTTAGATTCCTGGAAGTAGCCACTCTCTGCTTTGTTGACAGTGCTGCAAACCCTTGGCCTTTTTCAATGAGCTTCATGATGATGTCACCTAAAATGGTTTTCACTTCACAGGTGTGCCTTGTCAGGGTTCATTTGTGGAAATGTTTGCCTTCTTAATGGGGTTGGGACCATCAGTTATGTTGTGCAGAAGTCAGGTTGGTGCACAGCTGACAGCCCTATTTGACAACTGTTAGAATTCATATTATGGCAAGAACAAATCAGCTAAGTAAAGAGAAATGACAGTCCATCATTACTTTAAGAGCTGAAGGTGAGTTAGTCCGGAAAATTGCTAAAACTGTCAATGTGTCCCCAAGAGCAATCACAAAAACCTTCAAGCGCTACGACAAAACTGGCTAACATGAGGACCGCCTCATGAAAGGAAGACCAAGAGTAACCTCTCCCGCTGAGGATAAATTCATCTGAGTCACCAGCCTCAGAAATTGCAAGTTAGCAGCACGTAAGATTAGAGCCCAGATAAATGCCACACATAGCTCAGAAGAGAATCAACTGTTCAGAAGAGACTGTGCAAATCAGGCCTTTATAGTCAAATAGCTGATAAATAGTACATAGTACATGTAAACATATAAACGAGCACAACAAAACTGGATTAAAAGATCATTTGGTTTAAATCATAATTTAGGCAAATACATTCTTTTAGTTTTATTCTATGTTTATTTGTTATACTGTTTCCTTCCTTCTTTTTACACAACTTAGCTCTGATTGGATCTCAATTAGAATATTTTTTATCTAGTCCTCACACGTTAGCTTTTTTTAGTTATTGTTGACAAAGGCTGTTGACAAAATCTATGATCAATGAAATTAAAACTACCTCTAAATATTATGGCAAAATCTGCAAATTATCTACCCTAATCATTTCCATAAAGTACTTTATGGAAGTCACTTTGTGGAAACAAGCAAAAGTAACAATGAAGATAAATACCGGAAACATACAATAATTTTTTCCTTTTTCCACTTCTGAGTGGATGACACAGTTTCATACTTATGCTATAGTTGTAGTGTGGAAAACCCAATATTAGCTCAAAAGTTGCTCAGTGGTTTACGAAAAACAACCAGAATGAAAATTTATAATGAATATGATATTCATACTTTTAGTGGAAACAATAACACTATGAATACATGTTTACCAGATGAGTCTTCATTAAATCTGCAGTTTTCTGCATCAACTGTCTATTAAGGCTCTTCAAGAGTGACATTTTTCATGCATGCTTACATTCAGAAGGCCTTTCTCCTGCCAGTGTACTCCATAAACTACAACACTGCATGTGTCAGTGATGGCTAGCTTGGCAGCCTCATAAATATGAAGCCTAAAATATCGCAGTGGCCCTCTAGTGGGTTTCTGCAGTATAAGTAAAGTGAGTCTTTTAACATTGACAAAGGCTAACATAAATCTAGGAGGAAAGTTAATATAATCACATAATAATATATTACCTACGATACAATATTCATTTTATTTTAAAAGAGCATCTGGCCCATCACAGGTACTGCTGAGAAAATTCTGTCTCTTGGACAAATGTAGTTGATGACAACTGGACTAGGGAATAAAGAAATCTAATAATTAGACTATTCCAATTCTGAGTCCAAAAATTATATAAGGTAATTTGACAGTTCACTTGTAAATTCAGTTAAATTCTGTGTTGTTCTGTGGTTATGCCATCATGTATCAGGAATCTTTGGATGACAGAAGATGCATCAATGAGTGAGCCGTTTTCAGTGATCGAGAAAAGAAGCAGCTTCCCCTTCTGACTTGACTTTCTTTTTAATCTTATTATCTTGAGTTTAACATAAATTGGGAAGCTTTCACTGTACGTATGGTAACAAATTAATTTGTAATAAATCCAACTAAAAAGATTTAATTTCACCTATGTCTGTTTGAGAAAGAGAACTCACAGGACAGGGAGATGAGAAACTAGTGCAACTGTACTGTGAAGGTATAAACTGTATAAAATGGGACAACTGTATCACTGGTCAGTATCATTTTTTCAACACATAAACTCTAATAAATACAATTAATGAGCTCTTTTGGGTGACTAAGACGATGTGCATAAATCTGTGCATCAAAACCAGATATGTACAGCATAGAGCAACATAAATGTCAAAAAGACAAAAGAAAAAACAAGTCATACTAAACGTAAACAATGATAAAATTCAGCACAACTTCACTGACTATCAGATTTTCTGTGTGAAGCTATTTTGACTGGTCAATCAGAGACCCTATGGATAGTTTGTAGACGTTATACTTCTAACCTAGTTAAAAGTGAGAGACTTTCTCTTCTCCATATGTGAGAAGTAAGATTTCCAACACGTAGCTGTAGCCCTTATGAAGCGCATGCCAATAGGCCTCTCAACAGGTCCAAGTTTTAGTTTAAATGCTTTCCAAACGCTACGCATATCGTTTGCTGTCCCACAAAATAAAATAAAACACAGATCAAGGCAATATAATTGACAGTGTCTTACCGCCTCACATCACTGCAGTGCTTTAATGACAGTGGAGTTAACATTAACTGGAGGCTTTATTTCAGTTTCTGGGTTAGTAGATGATATACAACATTTGGAAACTCTGGTTTATGTACACCCTAGAGTAGCTAAAACATACTGAGAGTGTACACTTTGACAGTGGCCTTGGCTATGTGCTGGTAATGTTACTTGCCCACACACTTCCAACTGAGCAGCCACATCAACAGTAACGAGCTGGAGCAGTCTATAGCAGAAAAATATAAAGTATAAAAAAAGCAAATACCACAGAAATATGGTAGAGATGAGCATAAATTTCCCATATTTTCTGGCAGCAGATATGTTACAACAAACACATGATTCAGCCACCATCAGTGTTTGGTGTAGCACGCTCCAAAGTAACGTGTTACTATAATCACATGACATTTTTCAGAGAAACAGTTATGTAACAGCTGACTGGAATAAATTCCAGCAATTAAAGTTACAGTTCTGTCTTTACTTGTGTTACAAAGGTTCTTCAACCATCTGCACATCAGATGGTTAGAAATGGGGGGAAAAAAGGATCCTCTTTTCTTCCTGGGCACTTGCACTTCAGTTAGCTGATTTCAGTTTCTGTGCAGGAAGAGGAAAATGGTGGAGTGATTTATAGCTTTAAATTTTTCAAAAGAAATCAAGAAATATTTCAGGAGTATTTGAACAGAGAGATATGAACATTACTTTTGTTTTCAATGAACCAAGGGACAACAGCATTTTCTGCAGGACAGAAAAAACTGCACTATACTGCAAACACAACTTCAGCTCTTTTGTAAACATCTGCACACACTCCATGCCGACACAAAGTTAGCTAAGAACTCTGGGTGATGGTGATGTTAAAGCTGAGTGTATGCTGACCCCAGCGTCTCTTTAACAGCTAACAAAGGCGTGATGAGCAGTTAGGCTCACAGACTCCATTTCTACCTGTAAGTGATTCCACACTTTCCACGTTTCCATCACTTTAAGTGTGTCTCTGGTTTTTAACTTTGTTTTTTGTTGGCTCTGTATTCATACATGTCAACTAAAAGAAAGACTGAATGTCTGTTCTCATCAGGATATTTTACAGTTTCTGTTATTGTTAACTGGTAATTATGTGACAATGCATTTCAGCTAATTTTATAGAATAATGTGAAAGTAATTTAATTTAATGTTTAAGAAAAATAACAAACAATGTGTAATACATAGATTTTTTTGAGTAACAACCCCAGCATTGGCCACCATACATTAGCCTGACTCGCTTGTTAATACATTGCTGGTTCCCCCAGTTACTCCAAGACACTGATGTAACTTTGTTATAGTCAGTTAACAGAAAAAAATTAAACAACTTGCATTATATTTGAAAACTCCAGACTAGACCCTGCACACTTTAGCCTCAGTTTCCAGTTCCTAGCTGGAGTGACACCCAGCGTGGTTTCCACTGTTGTATCTCTTTCAAGGTTCGAAGTGTTGTTTGTTTATAGTTGGGCTTGTGCATACCTCAGTTGGAACAAGTGGTTATTTAAGTTGCTGTTGCCCGTCTATCACTTTGAAGCAGCCTGGCCATTCTCGTCTAACTTCTGTCATCAACAAAGCATTTTTGCCCAGAGAATTGCCACTTACTGGATATTTTCTCTTTTTCAAACCATTCCCTTTAAACTCTAGAGAGGGGAAAATCCAAGCAGATGAGCAGTTTCTGAAATACTGAGCCCAGCCACATGGATGCATCCCTGAAATGCCCCGGATGAAAGCATATTTCATTTTGGGAAGAGTGACACTGTTTTTGTTATTTGTCCGCACGGCTCTCGTTGCTCAGCCTAGAGAAGTAACGGTCCAAATTTGCTGGAGTTTGAAACAAAATCTCCACCCACTTCTGCTCCTCCCAAAGTTTTCCCTCCTTCTCAGCTTCCCTCTCTCCTGTACTCATGAAATCACTTCAAGACAGACTCCCTCCTAGGTAGCCAATCTGTGAGCTTTATGGGTTTTATAGCTCACATTTTCAAAGTGCCATAAAATCAGCATTACATAGTATGCGTTTTTGTGGCTGTGTGTTACTGCATGTTTGTACAAATAAATAAATAAAAATTAAATTAAGAACACACTATTTTGTTTTGTTTTACAATAAGTCCTTTACTTCATTTTAAAAAAGTGTGTTAATTGCTTTTCAGCTGTTTCTGTGTCTAAAGTCAAAACAGAACTACTGATCTCCTAAGTTGAGCTGGTAATTATGTATGGGTGGAAAAAATCCTTTCCCCAAAACATTAGGTGAGTTGCCATTTTACAGCTTCCTGCTCAGAACTCTGCCTGAGCTCCCACAAATAAACCACTGCTTGTGGACACCCTGAGTGCTTGTGCTCTCAGACAAAATAAAACAAACATTCCTAGTAGTCAACCATTGAGAGTCGCATTTTTAAACAAAACCATAAAGAAAGCTTCTGTCTTTTTTAAGAGGCTCAAGCTTCTTATAATCTCAGAAGCACATGTCTTCTGAGAATATAATCCAGGTAATATCCTTCTAATATGATCTCTAGTAAGTAAAGAGGATCTGCCGCTTAAAGTACTCACCTGATTCACCAGACAAGCCTCAGTGATCGGAGCCATCCAATTAGCAACCCAACAAGTTTTCATGGATAAAACACCACTGACCTTTGGTCTGAAACATGTTAAAGAAGTGAAATTCTGACTCAGGTTCAATTTAGGTTAATGTATCTTCCTCAGCACACTTTGGCTAATTTTAACCGTAGAAACACTATCGGCAAAAGAGAAAGTAACTATATTACCAACACTAATGCTCTAGTCTAATATCTGCCTAAAAGACAAACATGCTTTCTTTTGCTGTGTTTGATTGTAAAAGGAGGTGAGTATGTGTGAATGCAAGTGTGTGTTGACTGCATAAAATAAGAAAAAAAGTACAGGGTAAATCTACAGGGGATTCACTGTGAGAAACTACAAGCAAAGTCTTTCTTCCCATGAGACAGTGCATCATACATTTCAGAGAGCATTTAACACACATGCTCCAAGGCGTATGCACAAGATGCATAGAAGTAAAAAGCAAAAACTTGAATCTGATATCTGAAAATGCACTTACAACCAAGACTGACTGAGACACACACACACACACACAAACACAAACACACACACGCACAGGGTTCAGAGAAACTATAGATTAAAAATTCACAATGGGCATTTTCTATAGGCTTTGTTTTATCATATTTATACTATTACGGTGGGGGATGCTCATATTAAATATGGCCAAAGTTTCTAGCAATTAGATCAACAAGTAATCCTTGTGAGCCAAAAGCTCAGTCTATAGAGCCCTAAATACTACATGTCAAACTTTTTTTTTCTACTCTTAGATTACCATGATGTCAGAGAGAACAGCAACCCCAACAATCAGCTGTTCAAACCTTCTGTTTGAAAGGTGCAGCTTCTCAAACTGGAGAACGTTAGAGAAGAGCATTAACGGCGAGAAGCTAAAACAGGTTTTATTAAACAGCAGATGAACTGAGGGGCTGCACCAAGTCCAAGGATTATTTTTGGAACTGGGAATCATGCATAAACTTCCTGTGACAGACAAAGAATAAAATGCGGGACTTTAAATGACTGGAAATAGGTCAACTTTATTAGACAAAATGTTGAGAATCAATATGCTAAGAGTAAATGTTACAGAAGAAAACATATACAATGGGCAAGAAAAACTATAACAGTAAACAACAATTCTTTTTCTGTTGTGATTTGTGGAGAGGAAAAGGTAAAATCTGTGCCTTGTCATTGACTAATCAAGTTGTGATTCATTAGGACTGAAGTAGAAGAAATACTTAAATAGCTAACAGTGTAATTAATATTTTACTGGGGTGGCATGACTGATGGCTTACAGCTGTGGCCATCGGTACACCACTGCTTTCTTTCTTGAGGTTTTCAGCAAAAGCTCATCTTGGGCTCACAGTGGGGAGCCAATTGCCCACCTCAGCATCGCACTGTTTGAGCTGAATGTTTGATAGAGGTCTGCAGAGGGTGGGGGTGTTACAGGAAGGAAATTAGATGACTGGGGGAAGGATGGGGCTAAAACAGGGACACGGGAGATTTGGGCACTGAAGGTATCAAGTTACAAGACTGTTCCCTGAGAATGTGAATTTCCTCGACTCACTTTTGTTGCTCATTTCTCTTGGCCTTAGAAGGGTGGGTCTTTTTTTTTTTAACAACTCATTTAGCATACCTTCACCAGTGTTTCCAGATGTGCAATTCACATAGAACATGAGTAGTGCTACCATGAAAGCAAACAAAAGTAAAGCTAAGAGCCTCAAGTTGCAGGGGGGCTAGATGCTTTCAGGACTTTGTGGAAGTGTGAAAGGTTTAAGTGTATCCTGTGGTGTCTCAACTACTGGCAAGACTCGTATTGATTGATGGCCTTACCGAGTAGTGAGGGCTGCAGGCCACTGAAATGGATTAATGCTATTAACATAACAGTGGATTGCACCTTTGTTTCGAGTATGATATTCTGCTCCACGGTCTATTTCTTTAAGCCTATTAAGGACTTGAATGTCACAGCCTATTGTGAGCTATCACCTTTTATTGTGAATGGATTAATGCTCCCGTCCAGACAGGGTTCACAGTTCAAACAGACATTGTTGCCCAGTCAGAGAATGGATGAAATAATGAACAGTGATCACCAAAACACTTCACACAATACAGCACTGCTATAATGGATATCTCAAGCACTGAACCACTTTTTTAATGCGCATATTATCTAAATATCGAGAGGCATTTTAAACAATTCAGAGGGTTTTTTAAAAAAAACACAACATCCCAACAAGATCTCATTACTCGCTTTTCCTATGTCTGCCTTGCTTTTGTCTGCTAGAAGGGTGGGGCACAGATGAAGGGTTAAAGTGGAAGACGGGGTGTAGGGCTGGGCCTTAGTGAAGCAGGAAGGGGGGTGGCTATATAAAAACTGACAGAACACAAGTGGTGCTTTATCCACACCATCCTGCTCTGGGTAAGAGGAAACCCTAAAGTGCCTTGGCTCAACCAGCTTCTCGTCTTCTTTCCCTCTCTTTTTACTCACACCCGTTGGACGTGTGTCCGCTCAGGACAAGAATGGCAGCATCTTTTGCACAAAGAACACACAGGCCCTGCATAATGCCGCCTTTTGCTTTGCTCCTCATCGTTTCATTTTTAAATGGTAAGTTACTAAATACTAAATGCAAAGAATCCAAATTCTCAGATCGCATGCTCATCTGCTGAGTTCGAGTGAACTGTAAGGGTGGGGTTGGGGTGGAGCAGCGTTTGTTTGAATGGTCTTTGAGTTGAATCCAGGTTTTAACCCTACAACTCTTTGATTCTCAGGAATCCTAACTGTCTCCAACCAGAAAATAGATCTATATACATTCTAAAAGCAGTTGATAAATATGTGTTTTCCCCCAACGTATTGCCAGAAAAAGGTTACTTTGGAGTCTACTCGGCAAACAAAGGGATTTTTTTTAATTTTTTTAATTCTGATGAGGTATAGTGAAGTTTGAATTTATATTTCAAGTTAAGATCTCTATTTTGAACTTTTGAGTATACAGCCAAACCGAGTTTTTAAGTATTATCTAGTTAAGTTTTTATATTGCACTCTACTGTACAACAGAACTATTTATGGGCATTCCTCTGGTGTTATGTTTCCTTTTCTACTGCACTGGTTCCCATGATTTTCAAGGACTTTGAGAAATGTGTATTTATATTTAGCTGGTTGTAACGTGAGGCCAGTTGAAGCGTGCATGAAAGAAGGGTGTGGGGTTTGCATGTTAATGTGCATTTCAAAAGAGGCTGTGGTGAAGTAGCAACAGATTTAGGGAGCCATCGGGGATATATCAGGATGTTCAACTTCCACAGTCGGTAGTGTATTTGGAATTCATGTGTGCGTGATGATGTCACCAAATTTTTCACACTGCAGCACTTATTCTGAAGTTTAATCACAACGATTGCTTAATTAAAAAAAAAAATTCCTGTTATTCAGGAATGTGGTAAATGTTTTAAATTCATTTGAAACCAGTTTCGAATAGAATCCCTACCTCTAGCTTTATACCAGTAAACAGACTGTGGTGGCAGGGAAAAAAGCCAAAAACAAAAGATAAGATATGCGCAGAAGAAAATGTATATTAAGATTCAATAGTGGCATAGAAAAGTTCAAAACAACAAAAACAGCTCTCGTTCAAGCTCTTTGACTCAAGCTTTACTATCATCTTGAGTGCCCTCTGTTGTGGCTGCAAATGAATCACACACTGGGGGACTTAATTCAAACCTCATGTCTTGTTTATGGCATGTAGAACTTATGGGATTGAGGTCATCAGCAAAGGGAGGTAGCTGCATCTGCTTTGCAAAATAAAACTGCACCCATACAGTTTGCTGAGGGATACAAACCTTTATTGTCCAGTTGAATAAGGAAAAGAGTGTTCTGATGAGAATTGCTAATTCAAAGCACCTCAAAGCATCTGACACCGTATCTGGGCCAAATTCGCATGCCAAATAAAGATGAATAGCAATAAAGAAGATAACAGATTTAGTACAAATGAAAAACAGACCACTTAAGCTTAATTATATTTCAACCACAGAACCAAGTTTTCAAACGTAGGCAACAATCCCTATTGCTGAATTGCCTTTCCAACCAAGGAGATGTGAGCAGCGCAGTTATCTATATATAAAATTAAGATGTTTTTACTATACAACACTGATGAAATAAGAGTAGACATACAGATGTTGTAAACATGCACGTTACCCTGACAATGAGTTCATTTTTCATGAAGCAGTTTAAGCTGACTTCATTGTGAACTGGTTTGAAGAATCACTGAAATCACTGATGTACCAAAGGAATCAGAAAAAAATGTCAACAACAGATTGTTCATTTCAGTTTTAGAAACACAGCACAGAATATCTCAAGTCAAACCTCAGTGTCAAGTGAGCCAGCTGTGGCAAGTAGACATGCTGATACACACACGCACGCACGCATACACACACACACGCACTTAACATATATACCATTCTCGTTCGCTCGGAATTGTGTTTTTCGTTATCCATTACTAATAAGAGCAGACTGATTTCCACTGTCCTCTCAGCAGTGTTGGCTTTGAAGTGTTTCCAGCCTCTGTACTTTTAGTTTACTGTGTGTGTAATAATAACAGTGAATATATATTCACATGGTATAGCCGAAAATGCGGATTTATTAAAACAACCAGAAGGTGCAAGCATTTGCTCTGATCTACAAATTACATAAAAGGGAGTAGGAGAGAAGCAAGGACTGTGGAAAATTATCACTGTATAAACAAACTATGAATATATTTCAAGTACATACTCTATTTTCTTCACAGCCAGAAGGTCCTGGGTTTGAATCAAGGCTGGGGCCTTTCTTTGTGGCATTTTCATGTTTGCCCATGCCTGCATGTCTGGTGTTCTCTCATTATGAGTGAAACTGAGGGTGGGGTCTCTCCGAGTACTCCCAACTTTTTCCCGGAGTTCACAGACAGGCATGTGAGGTTAACTGGTGATTCTAAATTGGCTATGGATGTGAATGTGAGTGTAAGTGATTGGTAATTTCTCTGTGTTACCATAATGATAGGCTAGCCACCTGTCCAAGGTGTACCGCCTCTCACAGAATGACAGCTGAGATAATCTCCAGCTCCCCGTGACCCTGAACTGCATAGCTGATTAAGAAAATGGATGGATGGATGGACTGAGTTCATTGTGTTATCCTTGGAGCTAATAAATATTAACATTCTAACTGTTACTTTTATTGGAGTGCATTAAAAAGAGAAGACTTCAAGATTCAACTTCATGATATTCATTATATATGTTGTGGTACAACTGGAATACTGATATTTAGTCAAGCAAGGAAATTCCTATAAATGACCATGGTTACAATTAATTAAACAAGAATTCTAGTTCAATTTCACACCATATCTGAGAATGTGTAAGTGATAGGTGGCCATGTTATGGCAGGGAAAGCAATTTTTGATGGTGATTATATGAATATAGATTAATGAAAGTGCTATGAAATGTTGCAGTAACTATCTGTGTTTATTAGTCTCCAGTTGACTATTTTGCTGTAACACTGAAAGTTTACAAAGAAGTGTGGAGGAGTACCCTCACCCATCTAGCCCTGGCAGTGGGATTTTTTTTCCCCCTACAGTGCCCAGGTTTATAAAGTCAGTGTTTCAGATACAGAGAATGAATCTGTGGACATTGACTAAGTGCATTTTAGTTCAACTTCTTGATGCATTAAGATGACTGTTGTTTAGTACCACCCAGAAACTGTAATAATTCCTGTTGATTTTAAACAGATATTATCTTAAATTTGTTCTGGATAAAATCAAAGTAAAGCCTTTGAGCAATTGATGCTCAGCTCTGAATCACACTGCAACAGGATCTACCTGCACACACTCAAACCAGACAGGCTCATTTCATAAACGCACTAGGCAGTGAAACTTTAGCGCGCAACTGAAAGAGTGACTGTGGGTGTGTGAGTCTGTTAGAGGGGTTGGGGAGTGATATATTGCTTGCAATTGAAAACAGATGGCATGTTTCCTGATTGTGGTCCCTAGAAACAGGCATCACACTCTTGATAAGAAGCTGCAGTGCCTTCAGGGTTGGGTTGGGTGAATGTTGCAGCTGGGCAGCATTGGGTGAGGTAGATTCTGCTTCACTGGCCTGATTGAAACCATAAGATCCAGCTGGTTTGCTGCCATGAGAGAAGAGTGGCCTGGCTTCTGCTATTAATTGCCGTGACAGAAATGACAGGGTAGGGGGTGCAGAGAGGATGTAGTAGAGGGTGGGGAGGGTCAAGATAGTAGGGGTCAACAGACTGTTGTTTCAAAGAGGGTAGAGTTGCAGAGCATGTTTAACCCTACGGGACTCTGCTCCAGTGTCACATTCCACAGCGTATGCCTAACAAACTCTGATACTAAATTATGAAAACATTTCTTAAGAAAACAACACTATGAATAAATCAATGAATGATGTTTTTGTCATTCTGTAATCTTGCCTGAAATCGAGATACATGCAGATAAAGGCAAATTCCACTTAACGACAATAAAATAAGCTTTTTTCTATGTTTGGGCATAAATTATTTTTAAAAAAAGAAATTATTGTAAGGATTCTTTTATACCATATTGCAGCGACACAAATATGTTTATAATTGAAGAATGCCTGCAGAATTTTCTTTATAAAATCTTTTGAATGCTACTCCATAAAACATTTTGGTTTTGCAACTAATTTATATGTTTATACATTGCATGTTGTTGACGCAGTGGTGATCAAACAGCATGTGGGATGTTATGGCATTCATTATGGATCTATCCTGCTACCCTGTTCCACAGCTTCCATTCACTCACCACTGCGCAAGGCGTTCCTGTCCTGCTGACAAGAGAGTATTTCAAGTATATATAGTATGATCATGATTTTTGAGAGTGTTTACAGAAGTTGTGTTGGCATTTAGCATCAAAAACAATAAATGTCTATACATATATACACATATTTTCTTGGTTCCCTATAAAAAATCAAACAAACTGAATTAAAGCTATTGAAACTTTTTGTGGCAGCGGGGGCTAGTGGGGCTTCGGTCACTGGGACTTTAACATGGTGGTTAACTGATGTGTGTAGACCATTATCACCTCACTAAGCCCCATTACACATTACAGGGTTCTCATCAGTAGAAGCAGGCAGAGGCCAGAGGTCACGGGCACATAATGCTATATTTTCTCCCCTTGTGATCATGTATCACAGGACTTTATGGAAGCCAGGGTGGGAAGGGAGGCTTGTAAGGGTAGATCACTGAAAGCATCCAACAGCTGGCTCATGCTTCACATACGCATACTGTAGAGGTTGTACAGTAAAGCATCCACAGTGGTTGCAAATACGTGGGCGCATTTTGACAATTTACATGAAAACCTGTCAATAAAGGAGGAGAACACATTCCTTGAGCAATGGATCAGGAAGGGCATTTTGAAAAAAAAAAATCTGCCGGCTCTATCGTAAAATAAGTACAATAAAAAGAAAATTAAACGAAGTTTTTTTTATAGTCATATCCAATATTATTTGTATTATTTCATTATTCCCTTTTTTTCTGTTGCAACATTTGTTAAAATTTTTTTGTCTGCTTGTGACCATTTAGGAGTTTCAGTACTAATAACATGCCTTAATCAGCGTGTCTCTTTTTGACCCTGAAGTCTTCAATTTTGACTAGAAACAATCAAAATGTGCGACCCTGTCTCACAATGTGGGAGGAAAGAGGGATAAAAAGTCTTTGGGGTCCCACATAAAGTCACACATCTGGTCACCCTATGTACAGTACACCATGACGCAATCTTCGCAAAGCTTACTGGAACATCGTGAAAGAAAGTAAACTGCTTCACGCAATGCTATGCTATATGCTGTGGGAGGTGTGAAGGTTGAAGCTAAATCTCATCTCGTTGGATGCCTGGGATTAGCTGTGCGTGACTGGGAGAGGGTGAAGAGAGACAGAGTGTTGGGAGGGAGCAGGGCGTGGAACCGAGGGCTTGTCTCCTTCCAAAGCCTGCCACATTCCTTCATCCAGAGTCCCAAGAGATGGGGGGGGGTGCGTTAGCATATCCAGACTGCAGACTTTACTCAGAGCAATCTGCTGGGAAAATCTTTAAGAGGGCAGTGAAGTCAGGGCCTACGCTAAATAACATATGGAGTCTAGGTTTATTACAACAGTTACATTTGCCTTGTTTGTGCAGTGATAGCTAGACCCACAGCTAATGACTGATATCTTGACCTCTCTAAACATTAAACACAGAGAAAGACAAAAAAAAAAAGTCTATATCAGTGGTTCAGGGGTGGCGAACATACCATATGAATTCAATAAACCCAGTTAAAAGTCCCATTTAGCTTTAGCTCTTTTTGAATGAATGTGTGAAAGGTAAAGAGAGGTGAGGTGGTGATGAGTTCAGAGGTCATGCTGTTAGAAAATCTGTTGACATCATGGAGGAAATACGGATATAGCACCACTGTATCGATTACAACACAAAGGCCAAGGCTACAATCTACCTTTAAATAACAGACTTGCCTCTAAACCAATAACCAAAACAGATGGCAAGTGTAAAAAGAATCTACCAAAAGAGCAGCACTGTTAGGTATACAGTCAAAACAATGCGATCAAACTCAGATCCAAATGTTTTTGTAAATGTTGATCATAAGAGGTCATTATATTGCAGAGGTTTCATTCCATCTGGTTTCTGGTCTGTCAGGAAAACTTGTTTGTGTGTAATGAGTGATGGCTGGTCAGAGAGCTGGACAGAATTTACTGGCAATGTTGGCAGAGTTGCAGAAGGCCCTGTGTTATTTCGCCTCAAGCTAAACACGCATGTTTTTGCTTTATAAAAGTGTTGCAGCCAATTATAAACATGTGCTTGAGATGCTCTTGCTTCATTAATATAGTTGAATTTTATCCAGCAAATATGTTAAAATATTGCTAATGTTCTCGTTTTCATTTTCATTCACCACAATATCTCCCCAGCGTCCAGCAGAGTCTGCTTCAAAGGCCAGACTGTTACTGAGAACTAAACATAACAATCAGCCACAGTGTACATCTTCAGACTTTTGTTTTACAACACAATTGACTGGGTTTTAATTGTCAATCCAGTACAGAAAATGACCTCAGAGCTGAAACAACACATTTCAGCCTTAGCCTTTGCTGTATGTCACGTTTGTATGAGAAAACCTAATTTATGCCTTGCCATCTCACCCATACAAAACCTCCTCCTTTCCATTAAAATAAACAGACAGACAGACCACCCAGACACGGAGGGACTGGAGGGAGGGCAGCTGTAGGCCACAGGCTGGAAAAGGATCTCAAAGATAGGTTTAACAAGGGAAGATGGTCCCTGTCATGAAAGTAAACTAGAGATACCAAATGTGTGCAGGTGAAGTCAAACGGAGCACTCATATTTGCAACTTTCATATGATAAATTTACTGCAAATCTGATGTAGATGCAGCAGAGATCACTGACCCTTACGTGTTTTCTAAAGCAATTTAAAACAATGACAAAGTGCAAAACAGATCTCACAGCTGACAGCTGCAATAGACAGTTGCTGACACTAATCATGCCAAAGGAACTCCTTAAAGATTACCATCCCACCTGTTAGCTACAGCACACACAATGTTTACGCTGTACTTGTGGCACCTGCATGTCACAATGATTTATGAAGTTGGTGGAAATGTGTCACAGTGTCACCAGTGTGTAAACACAAGTGTCTCATATGTGAAGACCCCAGCTTGTGACAGAGAGATGACTCCAAGAAAAGACAACCTAAGTCTAGCTGAGAAGAAAGATGAGTTATGACACAACAACTGATTAAAATTAGAATGTGAGAAAAATATTGAAAATAAAATCAATAATAAATCACATCGTGTGTAGGTTATTCAAACGTTCCAACAATATTTAGTCTAAACTACAATTAGGTTCATAAGTATTTGGAGAAGGATACAGGTCAGAAATAGACTTTGTCTAAATCTAAAAAGAGCCTGCACGGTTCTGAAAAACCAAGATCAACTTTTACCAGAAATGATGGGAAGAGAAAAGTATTGAGAGGGTAAGGAACAGCCTATAATCCGAAGAATACCACATCATCTGTCAAACATGATGGAGGCAATGTTATAGCATGGGCATGTATAGCTGCCAGTGGAACTGGGCTACTAATGATTATTGATGATGTGACTGCTGATCGAGTGTACAGGGATATACACTCTGCTCAGATGCAGCCAAATCCTGCAAAACTGATCAGGCATTTCACAGTGCAAATGGACGACGACCCAAAACGACAGCAAAAGCATACCAAGGGTTTCTCGAGGCAATGAAAAGGGATATTCTTCAATGGTCAAATCAGTCACCTGATCTCAGCCCAAAAGAAGATGTTTTTCATTCATCAAAGACAAAATGGAGGAGAGCGAGACTCCCAAACTGAAGGTTGCTGCTGCAAAAGCCCAGGAGCAAGTACAGCATTTGGTGATGGGTCCTAAGTATTAAAAAACAGCATGGCATAAAAATGCCAGTGATCCCTAAATAGTTAATGACCGTCTGTTGTTAAATATTGTCTGTGCAGAGAGGTTGTATGCTCTCCATGCCAAAGTATCTAAGTACAAAAGCAGTTTCCTACTGTGGCTTCCTGAAAAGAAAGTAAAATCTGTATGACTATTTATGTAAAAGTTAAAAGTGCCTTGTAGTGTAAAGTGTTGTGAGTTATATAAGAATAGAAAACAACTATATGGATATATGTCCATACTAAAAATTAAATAGATTACTACGCATTAAATCTACCATTTATAATTTTTGCCAGCTTAAATTTACACAGAAATCTAATGTTCATCTATGTAATGTATAACAGCTGTATCGAGTATGCGCAAACAAAAATGAAGTAAATTTAGGTCAAGAGGGGGCAGTACAGAGCAACTGCAAACCTGAAACCTGAACTCAATCACAAACTTAATATGGGACAATAAGGAATGACTTAGTAAGAGTGTAGAAGTAATGAGATCTGCAGAAGAAAGGTATTATAGGAATGTTTTGAGAGTGAGGTAATGCTGTTGTTGTTAGACAGAGAGAGGGAGAGCTGGGTAAAATGGAATGAAAGCTGCGTACCCTGTATGGACTTTTGGATCCTACCCCTAACAAAAACACAATAAAGAACTCAAGTCAGTGACTGCAGAGTGCAGCAGCATAGCAGCAAACGAACACAAAAATCAAATGTGTCTTTAAAGCAATCCAGGTTATTACAGGTTTTGAAATTAATCAAAGATGTTTTTCCTAAAGTCGCACGTCTCCTGAAAAATGAACAACTGTGCCATAACCTATTCCATAATTCTATAATTTGGAAAAAGCTGTGGCATCATTGCCTGGTGTCTTTCAGCAGCACATTCAATCAGGGCATTTAACAGGTTGATAGAAACCCATTCCTCTCACATTAATATAGTTCAGGAAACTATTTTGTATATTCCATTTGTGTCTAAACAAAAATAAGTGACTGCAAGCGTAGGATCTTTTTTAAAACCTTGAAGCGAAAAAGATTGTATTTCAGAGCAAATGACTTTGTGATGTGATCCGTGGGTCTGAGACTTTAGTTATTTACTGCACTACGATCTATTACCTAATCTTCCATCACTGCAGAGGCCTCGAGGGACATGAAAAATAATACTGTGAGAACACTGAAGAGCTCTCATCGAGTCCAGGCATTAAGATAATAACTGATATTAAGCCAGCGCACTGTTAAGAACCATTCTCCATCCATGCTACAAGCTGTTACCTCCAGTGGCAACTTTAGCCATCGGAGGTAACAGCTCCGACCTTCTTTCTTATCACAGCTGCATAGGTAAATTAAGATGATGGACAACTAACTCAATAACTCATGTTTCTTCAGTGTAACTGAATGCAAAACAAACCCTTGAAAGATTCTTTCCTATACTTAACATACATTCTGATTTAACAGCAGGAGTCATGGCGCAGACAGACGAACCTATCAAACAAGAAACAGCGCCGGCTGTGGGATCGTCGATAGTACGTGGAGACATGGTCCAAAAGCCATCAGAAGTTCCTGGTAAGAAACACTATACATTACATAATAACAACAATAATAATAATAATATTTATTGAGGTTTGTTGTACAGATTTATTAATCTGTGTGACAAATGGACTCACTTATGAGAGAGAAAAAAAAGAGTACTATATTTGAGTCACAATCTAGGAAAAAAAAACCAAGTTGTCTGACAACTCTGATATGAATACATTTATTATCAGAACAAATGTAAAATCTCAGACCCTTCCACTGTCAACACAGGCCGGCAAAGTGTCCCCACCAATAGACACATATTTAATAGAGTTCATTTAAAGTGTACCTAAGCCCCTGGGCTGAATGGATTGCTTTAGCTGAAATAATATCGTCATTTTTCACAATGAACTGCATATAACCTCACACAATTTTCTGAAACCATAGCCCACTCATTTGTTTACGCACACTTCAAACCAAACTGCAATACTTAATAAGTAAATTGCCACCTTTTTCCCACAAACACCTGGAATTGAAACTGTGTGTATTGTACGACTATTTACCATATTAACCGTGTCAATTGAATTGCATTTTCAGGAAATGATGATTCACAAGGTCAAAAATTGGTTTTTCCTACTGAGAAACAAGGAACTGAAGAGGCTACAGTAGCAGCAACTACACCGGAGCCGGGAGACAAAGAATACAGTCAAACTGAAGCAACACAGAAGGCATTTCATGCAACAGAATTTACACTTGTGGTGCACACTGTAATTGTGGAATCAGATACTCCAGCACCTTCAAGAGGTGACGGGCCTAACAATAAACCAAAGGTAAGACTGCTCAGGCTGTCATAACATAGCGCAATGTTACTAGTTTGAAGTTTAACTGAAAGAGTAGACTGAGAGAAGCATGTTGTTGAATAGAAACAAGCATAAAAGAAACATTTTACATCTTATTTGAAGACGTCTACTTTAAATACTCACCTCAGAATAACATATAGCTGCAAAAGCATAGAACATTGAGGGACGACCCTGTTTTACATCAAATTTTCAAACGTTGCAAATAATACTGAGGCGTGACGTTATTTGCAAATAAGCCATCAGAATGTGGAAAAAGGATTAGTGGTAGCTAATTTTGCATAAGAAAATAAGGATGGATTTCATACAGACTACATTTCCTTTGCATTTGTTCATGAATTCAAAAATGTCATCCCTGCAGCTAAAACTGATACAGATTGTCATTTCTGAATATTTGAGCTCAATCCTAAAAGTGTGACTCTGATTTTCTTTCCTTGTTCTGGGAGCATCAAACATGTTTGCAAATAATCTACATATTCTTATTTGGACTTTCTACAAGGGAAATCAGTAAATGCTAGAAAATCAGTAACAGTTTAATCATTAAAAAAGTAGCTTAGTAAATATGTAAGAGGAGCGCATTAATACTTGACTTTTCAGGCGCTTAACCTAAAAACAGAGAGATGTCAGGACACCTGACATCCGTAAGATATCGAATTCCTTATTGCATTGTATTACGTTAAATTTAATTCTATTCCATTCTGTAAATTTAAATTGTTTATTTTACAGTTTAAACCCCTTTTAAATGTGTGCTTCATATTGTTTCATGTTTAGTGGATTTAATTTAAATAACTTACAGATAGTGTTTTTGAATGGGCCATAGGAATTAACATGCTTGTTTTACATAGGCTCAAATTATGATACAATTATTAGAAAGGGCAACAAAGGAATTCAGACCAATATTGACACTAAATCGAATTCTGTGTATATACACTGGTTAGAGGAACTGGCTACACTGGGCTGGTGCCATGCTGCAGCCTAATGGTAATAAGGGTACATCAAGGTTAAGAGTTTTGGTTTCTCTCTTTTTGAAGCCGGTGCCAAAGGATGATGTCATGTGTGTGAGCAAAGAGGCCATCGAAGACAGAACAGCTGTCAGTCTGAAACTCAAGGCTTCCTCCAGCTGTGTAAGTTCTGTTTCTTATTCTCATATTCGGTGTACAATGAAAATGTTTGGAAGACCTAGCAGGAAGAAAAATACAAAAAATTATACAGGAAATAAGAATCAAATAGCAGAGAGTAAAACAAAGAATCTTAAAATATTCCTGCATACATTTCATCCTGTGCTCACACAAACAACACACAAAACAACCAACTGCACTAGAGATAAAAATATTCCCTGGATTGGTTTCGTAGCCATTCCCACTGGCAATCAGGCGAACATGAGCTCAGCAGGAAATTTTTCCTCATTTTCAAGGCAGTAACTGTTACATCTCAGTGAAGCTAGAGAAAAACCCTGCCCAGGAAATGTCCAAAGATATGTCTGCTGTATGTAATCCAGGGCATGTATTGTGCTATGAGTGCAGAGGGAGTAGGAGCATGATGGGAAGCTCACCGCTACTGTAAAATGAATAATGTAAAGAGACCTGAGGCAGTACTGTGGGTGTGTGTGTGGGTGTGTTTAGAAATATACATTCTCCAGTGTCTAAGCATAACAGCTTTGAGGTCTACAAAGCTACGTGGAGGTCTGAACTCACTAGATATGGTTTCGGTTAGCTACAGCTCTCATGTAGCCCGAGCAGCAAATGCATTATTTGACATTTTAAAAATTAAGAATATACTGTAACCAGCAAAATAACACCGGGGTTCTTGTGCTACCAGTCAAAGACATTTACCAAGGATTTCTGTTTTCCACTGTCATTTCAGGGGAACAATTTTGCTCTAATCTGGAGCAAATTTGATCTATGGCAAATTAAACAACACCAATGGTTCATGTAAAGTTTATCACAACTGGGCAGTACAGTTTATATTGCTATGGTTATAAACAGGATGAAACCGAGATCTGAAATGAACCGTGCTTCAGATCAGAGAGTAAACATTGCTCACAGGGAGGGACTGAAACAGAGTAGGGTATATAGGCGTTGACCCTTGCGTTATTTAAAGAGTGAAGTATTTCAGTAATGGCATGCGAAATTCCTGATATGAGACACTGTATATAAAACAGTGATGGACCTGCAAAATAAGGTCTTGGCTATCCAGCTAAAAATGTAATTGAAAGGCTTATCTAGTGCAGTGCATTCATTCACCATTCTGGTGCCATTGCAGGGAAACTGCAATAAAAATCGAGTTATCAGATAAGCGTGCACATTCCCTGGCTGTCTGTTACTGTGTCCTGCCATCTGTTCCTTTTTGAACTGAGATAAAGGACTGCTACAGTGTGGTAGATTCTGTTGTTTGGATCAGTTTACATGAAAAGGTCGCACACAGAATTGTGATAGCTCTGATTGGATTAAAGACAAAGAGAATTGAAACTGAGCGTGAAGGGATTAGGGAATGAGAGAAAGATTAAAGGTGATACTGAAGGTTTGGTGCTGTGATTTTGAAGGGAGCTAATGATTTGGTATTAGCAATGAATTTCACGTTTATTTTAGATTTTGACAAATGAAAACTTTTTCAGTGCCAATTACCTTTTATTTTTTATCTTTTTTGTAGGAGGAATCTAAAGTGAAAATTCAAGGCGTTCTACAAGAGCTATGTAGTGAGGACTGCAAACTAGAGATCTATCAGGAAGACAACTCGGATGAAATCCTTGTGTCTGGGAAATATGTTGAAGGTCAGTACCAATATGATTTTTAATAAGCTTAGTTTGAAATTTGATATTCAGTGATGAAGCCTATGATAAGCTTTTTATGTTTCTGCTGGCAGCAGTTATAATTCCTGCAAAATCTGCATTAATGTCATCTTCTTTATTGCCTTAAACATGAAAAAACACTAGTACATTTTAAAAGCTGGGCTGCAAAAATGATCTTGTCCAACAATATAGCACCCTCTGGTCATGTCTACCTTGTGACAGTAAAAACACCAACATTTTTGTATTTACAGATGATGTTACAGGCATGGCTAACAAGTTCAACAACGACAACATAAAAGACAAGGTAAAGTGTCACCTAGAGTACATTATATTGCAGAAATACTCCACACAAGTGTCAGTATAGTCTTATAATTTGGATGTAGTTTCAGTGCTAATAATCTTTTATTTTTGTCTTTGTGTCATAATGTCACTTTATCTGTTATGGATAGATAAAGATTCAAACCTATGCAATAGCACAAGGGCACCAAAGAGCCTCTAAAACTTGACTCATAATCAAACTTGACAGGAAGCTACTCGTGGGAGAAGAAAAATACTCGGCGAGTTTGGAGACTTTTTCAAAGGCATCAGGCTGACACTTGGTGTCAAACCCCACAAACAATCCACTTGTCAACAGCAAAACATTTTTTCTAATACCTAGGGAACAATATTTGGTTATGGGTGTGCCCGTTACACCCATCTGTTTCTTTGCATTCGTCATACTCTACAGTTCCCTCCCTGTTCCAACATACACTGAACAACCTTATAAGTAATTTCCCTCTTTCTGACACATTTCATTTTTCATTATGCTTCCTATCTGCTTACTGGCATCTTTTTTGACACTGCTTTGAAGGCAGGGGATATATTGCAGGATACATTCCCAGAAAGATAGGCTTTAGATTGGAGCTTCTTTTCCCCCAAAGTCTCTCATTAGACGAGACACTGTCACTGGATAATGAAGATCTTTTTCTCCAAGTAAAAAAATATAGATATTAAAAACATAATTCCTTCATGAGGCCCACTTCTGTTTCTACAGTGATCTTTTTTCTGGTTTCCTACAAGTGCTGTAATTATGACTGAACACTCAACTAATGTTACTTTGTGCACATTTTTATAAACAGACTGATGTGAAGGAGGCTGTTCCTCGCTGGGGAAAGAACTCAAAGTTGGTACTGGTTTCCTTGCTGCTGACTGGCCTGTTGCTGGCTGCACTGCTGGTAGCTGGTTATTACCTCAAGACGCACCGCAAGAACTCAAAAGGAGTCCGACTGGTGGGTAGATTTATTGCCAAATGAACCAAAAATTCCATGATTTTTAATAGTTACTTTTCACATGATAGCCACTGTGGCGGTTGTGTTTCATTTAAAAGCAGCAATGAAGTAAATTATGAAACAGTTATACCGACTGAGTCTTCCTACCTGGATTTGTGTTCATGTTTTAAGTAAAGCTCTTTAAGTAAAGAGCTGAAATTAACCTTTGCCTGACCTAACCGTGACTGTGAATTTTCCAGAAAAAAATGATGTACATATGGATTTGACATCACATGTGTTATTATCTTACAGTCAATTCCTGACTTAAGGGAGGATATGCTATAAGCAAGCTAAAGTGGTGCTTTCTGCTGTAGCCTCTTGCCTGGGGGATACAGATGGTTTTATTTTTGTCTAAAGAACATCATCTTTTAAAGCATTTATGTATGATGGCACACCCATGTGACTGCTGGTATAACAGCTTGTTGACGCTGTGCGTTTTTCATTGACCTCACTTTCACATTCACATTCAAACTTTGTTTTCGCCAAGAAACATAATAAAGCAAGTATGCGTGGAAACTGTTAAGGTCATAGGAAGGAAATAGCACACAGCTGAAGACTGTAGTACTCATTAACAGAGAATGTGTTTGTTTAAACAACGCCCACAAAAACAAATCGATTTTCAATTACACACCATGTGGTTTGCATGTAAAATGTAGCTAGCCTGTGTTAAACCTCTCCTAATCCAGAATAAGTTATGACATGAAGTCTTGGTTCTGTGCTCTCTCTTAGGCCGAGTCTTTCCAGGTTGATGAGGAGAACCAGGCCAATACACTGGTGTCCGTTGCGCCCCTGCCCCAGGAGCCAGTTGATAAGCCCACTGTCAATGGAGAGTCTCCTCCAGAAAATGGAACCAACGCTAATCCCAATACTAACGGACACTCTGCCACCCAGACACCCGTGGCTGACACAGAGATGTGAATCACGACACCTTCAACCTCTTTTCCCAGTCATCCTCTGGGACCCACTGGTCTCTCAGCCTCAGTGTGCAAATTGAGATAAATTCCACAATCTTTCTCTCCTCAATCCGTGCCATTCTGAATGATGACAACAACAAAGTCCCTGCTGACAATATGAAGACAGCAGGGACTGTTCCTCCAATGTGAAAAGTTTGGGAATACTTTGCCAAATTCAAGAGACGCTATGCACGCTCACTGACTGGGATTTATCTTTTGAATTCATTATAGTTGAAACAATCTTTGTAGAATAGTCAAATAATGCCATATATGTCATACAATGTTGATTCGTGACAAAGAAGCAGAAGATGCTTTGTTATTTCAACCAACAATTGTGATGCAGTGAAACAATGAAGCCAGGCAGCTGAACGGTGACCAGTTTTTATACTGTTTGACTCGGCTGTAAGAAGGACTGACATTCTCCCATCACTTTTTTTTAAACGCTTCTGTTCTTGCCATAAACTAAATGGTTCTGGTTTGAATTGACTGAATTGGCTGCATTTTTTCTGCAATAAAAAAAGAAGCCATATTTCCATTTATTACAGATACCAAAAATCAGTTGATATAACATAAACATACAAAATGATTAAATAGCAACAATCATGATTTTTGGTGAAAAGTTCAACTTTTTTAACTGACCTCTGATCAAAGTTGAATTGTTTCAGAGAACAAAGCGCATTTCTATTTTTGCTGTTGCATGGTTTTCATTAATGTACAGATTGTTTAATTTTTCTTTTTTAACAAATCAAGACCTTCTCTACTCTTACCACTGTCTCGACATGATGAAGCACAGCAGCAGGTCAATTTAAAGGGAAAAGTATGTGTGTGTGTGTGTGTGTGTGTGTGGGGGGGGGGGGGGGGGGGGGGGGGGGGGGGGGGGGGG
>VUQG01021808.1:0-33594 GCA_015106755.1 Etia nguti | reverse complement strand
CTTTTAAATAACTGGCTTCTTTTGTGATATACTACATGTGTAAATAAGTTTGCTTTCTCTGTTAGTAGTGCCTGTTTCTGATTTATAAACTGTGATTCTTGACAATATCACTGCAGGCTGTTTTCAGCAGAGTTGTGTTTTTCTTTCTTTCTTTTTTGTTTTTGTTTTTACTTGATATATGAATAGAAACATTTCATGGTTTAAAAATCTACAACACCTCCAATCCCATACTTTTTTTAAAGCACAGTTGTTTTTAGGAGACTTGTCATTTATTGTAACTCCTATCTGCCTATCTCTAACCTTGTGCTAATCTTAAAACAAGGCTTAGTTCCTTACTTTCCTTTTGGGGTGTCTGCTTTTTTATCTCTCCAAGTTGAACCTTGACAGTGTGACTGAATAAACAGACTCTACATATGTCTCTGTATTATAAGTAATACAATATAAATCCACACTGGAATATTCACAAACATTTCTCTAACGGAAATAATCAACGAATTGGATTAAGGACTCCAGACATGTGTAACACACATAAGCTTTAGTGCAGACTAATGGATGGTGCAACAAAGAGTGTGATTTTTAAGATATAGAGTTGTACTGTACGTCCTCAGTTTTTAGTCTCTTATTAGTAAGCTAGCTACTACACTCAAAACAATTATTCTTGGCCCTCATAAACTTGAAGAGATAATTATAAGTAAAATGCCACTGAAATTTATAAATCTACTTTCCATTAAAATGTACCATTTTACAATTAGTTAAAAAATTCTTTGGGTGTAGTTAGCTCAGTTTAAAACATAGTTTTTGAGCACGAATGTCCAGTTCAGGCTTTTCAGTTTTTTTATATATTTACATCCATCTACACTAAATTAGTACAAGTTTGTTTTTCAATACAATTATCTTGATTGTTACTCTAAAACTGACTATATTACAAATGTAAACATGAACAAATGTAAAAGAACATGTGAAGGAGTAAAGGAGTTTAACAGTGGCACTGTGAATACATTATGCAGCGTTCTCAGTCATGCTACCTAATGAAATGCAAATCAATATTTTGACTAAGGCAGTACAGAAAATAGCCTGCATGACTAAATGCTGTAGTGTAAATTTCATAGTGAAAAACACAAATGAAACATTCAAAACATATCATTAGCAGACTGCACGGATTAATAGTCCTGAGTTTGCATGTAAGGTACAGGGAGAGAAAACTTCCATCATTACACACACAATTTTACATACTTCTCAATGTCAAGATTGAGATTTTTTAATATTCTCCTCTTTTTTGTAATTTTTTTGAATTATGCTGTCTCAAAAGTTAATCCATGGCTTACACAACTTATAACAAAAAGCACTTAATGCTAAGAAGCTGGGCCTGACAGGACAATTTCAACGCCAGATACGGATTACACTTCCCATGAAAAAGGGCACAAACATGCCCCTCCTTTAGCGTTAATACCAAGTGTTTTTATCCAGTGTGTAAGGTGATGGCACAAAATATTGCCACAATCCATAAAATCATTACTTACAACATATATGTATATATTACATAACTATATTACATAGTTTTTACATAATACCCTTATTTGTAAATGCTCTCAATTAGTACACCCATGCATTTTCATAACAGCCTTCAATGCACTGTAATTGGATGCTTGCTGCTCCTTCAAGTTCCTTAAAACCCCTGGTAGGACAAGGTCATTCCACAGTAGGGAACTCTCTTATCCACTCAAGATGAAGATAAGTGCTCTCAGATTCCTCATTCTCACAGTTCTGTTCAAGTTGGCCCTTGGTACCCTCTCTGGGCACAATCATTATGTCAGCATAAAAATGACTTGGTCAGACGCCAGAACATATTGCAGAGAGCATTACACTGATCTGTCTTCAATCAACAATCAGGAAGAAGAAGATGCACTGCTTCAACTTTATTCTCTTGTTGACCCAGATTCAGAGGAAGAAGATGACGCATCGCTTAAACAAGACAAGTGGATTGGCCTCTACAGTGATGACAATGACACTTGGAAGTGGTCAGGAGGAACAAATGCATCTTTCTTCAACTGGACAAAAGGGAATGATACAGCTGCAAATAAAAAGTGTGTTGTATTCAGTCAAGCTGGCTGGCTTAAACAGAACTGTGGGAACAAATTCACCTTCTTCTGTTTTCACAACAACCTGCTGTTGGTGAAAGAAAACAAGACGTGGGAGGAAGCACTTGAGCACTGTCGCAGCCAGAACATGGAACTGGTCAATTTGCTTTCTAAGACAGCACTGGTTCAATTCCTGCAAAAAAGCAAGGCAGTGGAGACTGACCGTGTGTGGACCAGCCTGCGCTACCTAGCTGGCACCTGGCTGTGGGTGGATAGGGCCATTGACAACCAGCAGTCTAGAAGCCAACAGGCGCTGCCTAAGTGTCCCACCTGGACTCACCGTTGTGCAGCCTTCTCACTGAACGAGCAGCGTTTGGATAGCTGGGACTGCGCAGACAGGCTGAACTTTGTCTGCTACTGTAAATTTTTCCGTCTGTTGTAGGATAAATTGTATCAGTGCAGTGTGATATACATGTAATCTATACTATGAAATCACATTTGAGCTCATTATAGATATATATATGGCTTTACAAACATAAATGGATTATGTTGTTCTAAAATGTAATGTGTGCATGTAAATTGTGATGACAAAATAGTCCTCAAAGTCAGTTTCAATGCTTACAAAATTCCATTAAATATAAGCTGATAGCTGTTAGTTGTTTGCTGTTTTTAACTTTTTTTGTTGTTGTTTATGCGTTGTAACAAAAGACATTCCAGACTTTGGGATAAATAAAGTATATCTTCTCCTGTTATCTTGCCTTACCACAATTGCTTGCTTAGTATTTACTTTTTTTATTGCCAACAAATTAGAGGAATTGAGAATGGAGGAAGGTTATTTCTATAAGTATATCTAGGCCTACTTTGAAAAAGAGTAGTAATAAAGCTCTGGCCACTTTGAAAGCTACCTGTATTTATGCTGCTGACTCAATTAAATGCTGATAGTAAATAAAATGATTAGCAGCCTAGTAGCTTTAAATATAGTAACAAGTAAAGACAAAATGGGAAAGTTTTAAATTCCAGTCCAGCACCAAATGATTAAGCATATCAGTAAGCCAGTAGAATAGAATAGAATAATCCTTTAATTGTCCCACAAGTAACACTAGCTTATTAATATACACAAGCACAAGCGAAAATTCAATTTCAGCAAAATTTTCATACTCATTTTGTCAAAGTCACAGGAAGGCACAGGAGAAAGGCAAATAAGTTGCATGTAGGTCTGGAGCCACAGGTTTAAGACCCTAAACAAACAAGTAAAATGAAATACTTCTTTGTATTCTTCAAAGCTATTGAACACTCCACCACAAAAACTGATGACTTTAAATGTGCAGTAAAGTGAGAGGACAGTTCCACTAACACACATAAAATCTTTATCAAGCTCAAGAGCTTATTTAATACTTTAATGTTTGTATAATTTCTATCTGTATCTTAATATTCACATTCAGTATATTAAGACAAAAGAAAATCAGTGACTATTGAAATTTTACGCACAGAGGCAGAAAAATACACAATTTCAGACTCACTACTTGATGTGTTCTCATTATTTGATCTTAATGGATAACACAGATAGCTGGAAATACTATCCCTTCAGCATGAGCTTGGGTCGGCATGCACTGAGCTTTAAAATCACAACCTCGGATAAACAACGTATGCCATATTATACCATGCAGTTTGTCATTTAATTTAACAAAAGTTAAATTTCAGAAGTAGTGCATGAAAAACTAAGTACACCTCAAGATTCAACAACTTATAGAACCACCTTTTGCAACAATAACACTTTACCTTTTCTCTAGAATACTTTAATATACAGAGGAGTTCATGGTCAACCGACTGACTGCAAGTTGCGTGGATCTTTAGTATCACTGGGGTATAAAAAATGTTGCCAGGCTATTCATGTTATATAAATTTGAGATAAAAATGACATAGTTGCTTCAGTGCTTTAGACTTTAGCCTAGGAAACAACAAAAACCCTTTAACTGAACTCTGGTCATAGTTTAATTCCTTCAGACTGACAAATATTTTTCTGTTTCTATGGTTGCATGGTTTTCATTAATGTACAGTATATTTGTTTTTTTCAAAATATTCAATATTTTTCTGGACTTTCCATCTGCATACGAGAAAGTTCAATTTTAATTTTAATTAAGCCACCTATTACTTAGCTAAATTTTAAAATGCAGTTTTTGTGCAAAAAAAAAGTCCAGTGTTGTCCTTGCAGTGTGTTTACACATTTACTTCCATCTATAATAAATAGCCAAAAACATCTTTTGTCCCTACTGTTATCGCAGTCAATACAATAGTATTTGACAAATATGGAATAACTCAAATTAATTTTCTTCTTCTTCTTAAGAAGAAAAAGAATTTTAGTTATTCCATATTGATCAAATTCTTCAAAATAAAGGCAATGTGAAAGAACATTTAAAAGAATAAAGGAGTTTAACAGTGGTCCTGTGATTACATTATGCAGGGTTCTCAGTCATGCTACCTAATGAAATGCAAATCAATATTTTGACTAAGGCAGTGCAGAAAACAGCCTGCATGACAAAATGCTGTAGTGTAAATTTTCATAATTAAAAGCACAAATGAAAAATTCAAAACATATCATTAACAGACTGCATGGATAAATAGTCCAGAGTTTGCATGTGAAGTACAGGGAGAGGAAACACAAAACACACCATTTTCAATATTTTTCAGTCTCACCAATTTTTTTCTTTAAACTTTGAATAATGTTTTATTTATCTAACACATTTATGTTTTCTGAAAAGTTAAGGGAAGGCTAATAGAGTTTTAGAAACCTGATGTCAGCAAAACTGTTTAATGCTGAGAAGTTAACCCTGATTGACAGACCAGTATCAACACTACATACCAATCCAATAACCAAAATCTGTGTATTAAAAAACAAACTAACAAAAACTTCTGAGCAACTAATTAATGCCATAATTTCCCACTATTATCAGTTCTGAATGAGTAGCACAGATGACTGGGAAAATTTTAAGCAAAGTTAAACCCCTGATAATCATTAGTTAATACTTTACTATGCAGCCTTATTTGTGAATGCCATCAATTAATTTCAGTACACCTGTGCATTTTCATACCAGGCTAAAATGAACGGTGATTGGATGCTTGCTGCTCCTTCAAGTTCCTTAAAGTCCCCAACAGAGTAAGGTCATTCCACAGTAAGAAACTAACATCCACTCAACATGAAGATAAGTGCTCTCAGATTGCCCATTCTTATGGGTCTCTTCAAGATGACCCTCTGCACCTACTTTGGTCTTAATTATTATGTCAAAGAACGAATGACTTGGTCTGATGCCAGAGAATTCTGCAGAGAGAAATATACCGATCTGTCGTCAATCAGTAACCAGTTTGAAGCTGAATTATTTGACAATTACACTTCCTCTTTGCCATCTTCACAAATGGATACCTGGATTGGTCTCTACCAGAATGCCAGTGATAATTGGAAGTGGTCAGGGGGGACAAATGCATCTTTCTTCAACTGGGATTCACAGGACCCTATAGCTCCTAATAACAGATGTGTTGTAGAAAACCCAGCTGGCTGGCGCAAAAAGAATTGTGAGGACAAACTCTTCTTCTTCTGCTTTGAGAGCCACCTGGTGCTGGTGAAAGAAAACAAGACGTGGGAGGAAGCACTCGAGCACTGTCGTATAAAGGACATGGAACTGTTCAGCTTGCGCTCATATTCTGATCTGATTCAAGTCATGGCGACAAGCAGAACAGCCCAAACCAACAACATGTGGACCAGCCTCCGCTACTTAGCTGGCAGCTGGCTTTGGGTGGATCAAATCCTTGCTGAGCATCAGGCCAAGAACCAAAATGAGTTGCCCCAGTGTCCCACCTGGACTCAACGCTGTGGGGCCCTCTCACTGGATGAGCAGCACTTGGTCAGCTGGGACTGTGCAGACAGACTCAACTTTGTCTGCTACAATGGAGCATGACTATTTGCAAAAATATAATGCTGTAGTTTGCTACACATATAATTTGTATTATAAAATCCATATTTGCATTGATAATAATATATATAAGTCTTTGCAAACAGATAAATAGCAATCATTATTGTGAAGTGTTTTTGATTAAACTGTATTGCACATATAGAATATAGAATTTGCCTTATATAAAATTAAATAGTTAACTACCTTTATCGTAGGACCTTCCATTTTTTTCTTTCCTCATCATGTTAATTACTTCTAAAGATATTCAAAAAGATTGTTATATTCAAATAGATAATAAACAGTCTTAAAAGCCATTGCATGTTTTTTGTGACACGTTTAACAAAATGCTACACATTATATAATATCTGTAGTAGCCTGTAGATGGTATACTTACTATCCCAGATGAGAGAAAATCCTCCGATAGTCTAGCTCTTAAGCTTTTTAAGTTTTATTTTTCATGTATTTCAATCAACACTAAAAAAAAAAACAATTCCTGATATATTCTTATTTTATTTGAGTTAGTTTTGCAAATACACAAGATTTTAGTTGATAGTTAAGTATTTTTTTTTATTTTTGGCTCAGTTAACTAAAAGTTTAAATGTAGCTTTAGTTAACAAGTGGCCTGACAGTGTCCAGATACACTGGAGAGCAAGCTTGCATGTGTGAAAAGCCTGACTTCATATGTGTTTAGTGTGCAGCCACAGCAAATTAACCACTGCTGTCATTCTAACTGATGTGACCTTTATCAGCCCTTGTTGTTACATGCTGACAGCCCTTACATGCCTACTGTAATGGTTCACTTGCCCAACCTGCCGGGCTTCACTCTTCCATTGTCTGTGCAGCTGCTGTAAAGCCGTGAGGATGTAAAGGTTAGTCGAGTGTTGGCTGGCAGCAGATCAGCAACTCTAAAGAAGACCACATCAGTCCATCATAGTACCTATCAAAACATGTTAGATGTGAGTGCTTTTACGCTTACTTAAAATCTCTCATTCTAGCTCACAGTCAAACCTAGAGTTTATATCCTGTTTGATTTAGTTTAATTTAGCTCAGATTTAAAGAAGCGTATAATAAAATAGTTTGTGCTTGATGTCTTTGTAATTTAATGTGACAGTTATTCTATAAACATAACACAATGTGCAAAACCAACCTAGATTTTCCACATTGTGGATGACCTAACAAGGGATGTGAAACCTACAGGCCCAGGACCAGCAGTCCCTTTGGTGGGCCAAAGGGTTTAATCTGTCCCACTATAAAGAAGAAAATCTGCAATAACTGCAAATAAGGAAGATATAAGTTTGTATGTAGGTGTGTACGTATTTTGTGTTGCAAGTTGTTAAGAATAGTGACATCATTAGAGTGACTGTAAGAACTGCTAACTATATGCAGAGCAGGGGTGTGAATCATCACCACAGTTTTACACACTTCTTACTGACAAACACATTCTGTAGACCAAAGTGGTTACACTGATGAGCATCTCTGTAATAACTTTAGGTCATAAAGCTCAAAAGTGCACTTATTTTTCTAAAGAAACTCCAGGCTACTTTGCATAATATGGATTAATTAAATGTGAATGTTTTCAGATTGTACTTAATCTTCTGAACATTTAAAGAAAGCAAAACTATTTCTTTTTTAGGTTATTGGAAAATAGTTTCAGTGCTCCCATCTACAACAGAACAAAACTGAAATCAGTTTGATACCACTGAGCTAGCCTTTCAGATGATAGCTGTGTCTCCATCTACTGGGAATTTGTCCTTCAGTCAATTATCATGTTGCTCTTAAACAATATGAAACTCAGAGAGGTTGTATTTAAACCACATAGCTTATGGGACTAATTCTATTTGAAGAGCTGCCCTGCTAACACTGCTGAGAGTAAAACAGATTTGTTCTCTTCCAAATTAATAATATTTTTCACTTTTTCTCAAAAACAAGAACATATTTCTGAAGATGTAATAAAAATCTAAATAACCGAGTCTGATCAAACAGCCACCACTTTAAACATACATACCAGAGTGGCTTTGTTTGTCTGTGTAAGAGTGGGGTCTTTAATTAGTTTAATAACTAGTCTCAGCTGGCAAAAGATACCCCGCCAAAACATAAGCTATGTGACATAACAATTACCGTAAAGTGTACTGCAGTGGAGCGGTGAATCATGTCAGCTACCGTAAATTACAGCAAGCACGCAGAGTAATGGTTGCTACGGGATTTGTGACGTTTACCGCCTAAATTAGAATTAAAATGTCTTCTTCGGTTTGATAATAACCTAACTATACAAACTGCTGTAGCTCCAAATGACTCACACAAAGCTAGAAATAGAATCACACAGTCTATGGTTTTGTTTTTACCGGTTGAGCAGCTCCTTGTCCTAATCTTGATATGAAAAAATATACCATGTTTATAGGATAAAAGTAATCAGAAACTATCTGTTACTCACAAAAGATGTATAGTGAATGTCTAGAATTTCACTTCTGATATAGTATAATCCACCCATAAATGTAACCTCACGGTACCAAGTCATTATTTCATGAATATGGTGCCATCTATTGTGAGACAATGGGCATTGCAATGTAGACGATTGTTGTTGTTGTTGTTTTTTTTATTGTAACCTTACAACTAACTGCAGGATCAGTTATGTTACAAAACATTTTAGGAAGTCCCTTTCCAAAGAAAAAAGGGGGGCAAAGTGTGTGTGGGAGGGGAGGCTTCAGTCTTATTAAGAGAGTACTTCAAATCACAAGGCCATTAAATTAAGCATCCTATATAATTTGATGTGGATGTTATCCATGTTAATATGACTTGTCTGTGTGTAGCAGCGATGAAATCTATTACTTAAAATGATCATGGTTCATATCTTTTTAGCCATTTAAAATTTTAACAATTATTTCCTGAAAAAGTATAACCCATCCCCTTCCATGCGACATTAGCATTAGAAGTAGGGCAGAAGAAAACAATTTTCAAAAGATATATAATTTATACAGAAATGCGTCTCTCCCCCAACTGTAAAGAGTTTGAGGGCCTAAAGGTAAAGTGTACCAGCGATTTCTACTCTTTATATCTAAGATGATATCATTTATATGTTCTATTTGCTGTTTTCATTTTTTTCGTAACAGGCTCCCGGCACGACATCTGGTATCTGCGTCAGTGGGAGGTAGTTTACGGTAAAACGGCGACCATTACCATGTGATTTCACCGATGTTTGTAAACATGCGTCAGCCACATGTGATTCTGGCGATGAGGAAAGAGTCTCCAGCCGCTCGACCAATCAGTGACCGGGGGAGTGTCAGGGGCGGGGTTCTCGTCTTGCGCTATGGAAAATCGTTAGGGGAATACACTGTGATAACGCGCGCTCTGAGATTGATAATGGCGACAGTAACGTCGAAACCTGAATCAGATGGACTGATCGTTCAGCGAGGACCGGGTCTAAGTGCCACCGGCCGGTAAGTGGATGACACTCCTTCGCCACGGGAGGAAGACAGGCTTGGGATAAACACGTAAGTTATTTATGCTATTAAATGGCCAAAGCAACATAATACTGCGTATGTTGCGTAGAGAATACCACTATGTAATTCATAACCACTGGATTGCTGGATGAAAAGGTAAGAATAAAAGCCCACGGGCGCTATCGTGAGAGTGTAAAGAATGACGAAAGAAAATAAAAGTCTTGCTTTCACAATCTTATAGGCTAGGGCGCGGAGGCTTGTTGGCGAAAAGCGGTTTTAAACACTTTTGTAAAATCACGGTGCTTCATCATCGATATGACAACAGGTAAATTAAACTGCGTCAGCGCGAAGTCCGACAAGCCACTTGAAATCCAGTGGGAATTTCCGCTGCAATGGTTGAACGTGCTGCGAAGGCATGACAGCGTAGTTTAGCTCATTCCGAAACTTGACTTCTGACTGTTTTTAACGTTAAAATGAAGATGTAAACAAAGCGTGGTGTCGACAGGGATGGCGTGTCAAGGAAGAGCTCGGAATAGGATGCTGCGCAAGAGATGGATAGTGCGTAATCCTGTTGTGGGAGAGGACGATGTTACGCAGTTCATATTGGCACGATCATTAAACAGCCAGTGGCCTCATTTTTCATTGTGTTGTCATCATTAAAGTGCAGTTTTGAATAAATCCTAGCGTATATATAGTGTTGTGCTCTTATTTGGGGGATTTGAGAGGAAATAAAAACTTGAGCGATTAGTAAGCAACACAATGGTGACGCAGCTTGATTTGTGGGTTAGGTATCAAGCAACATTTGCTGCGTCACAGATATCCCAGGAGGTCCTTAATAGTAACCTGGGAGTGTGCACTTGATCTTTCAAAAACAAGCTGTATATCCACAACATAGGGGGTGCTATTGAGTAATACAATAGCTGGCAATATTATTTGCTGTGCAGAGATGTTGACACACAGGTATTTTTCCTCTCGAATGACCACTCAGTGTTTTTCCTCTTTATCTCTGGGGCCTACTAAACCCTACCCTGTATTGGTGGCATGGTCAAAGACAACCGGATTATAAAACTTAAATAAATTACCCACAGCCTTAAGCTGCTAGTCGTAGTTTTGCAATCCTCGCTGTTACTGTAAATTGGAGCCATTTAGCAGATTTGTCACACTTTACTAGAGCTTGTAATGTACCCCTGCCAGAGCACAATAGGACACTGACACGCTTGATGTGATAACGCCGTTGTTGCTGTTGGCACTAAGGCAGCTGGTCTCTCCTACCTTCCTTATGACTTCAGTGAAGAAAGGTGTGGTCCCTCCTACTGCTAACCTGCCAAAGGGATAGAAGATAAGGTGCTTCGTTGCCTCTCAGAGGCCAGGTGAAAATGAGACACGCAGGCGGAGCAAACGCCATCCTGTCAAGTGGATTTGTTCACTCAATGGGTGAATCAGCAGTAACCTCATGAGTTGCGAAACCACTGGCAGGGAAATGGAAAGCGAGAGGAAGACAAAGAAGGGGAGGGGACCTTTTGAACTTTAATTATGTGTACTGAATAGAAACTTGACTCCCTAGGGAATGTCATTATGGTAGGTTTAAAACTGAGGTAGAAGTTACGGGAGAAAGCAAAATCTGATCACCGAAGGAAGGTCGGGGTGGCCTCACAGCAAAATATCACAAAGGCTCATTTGCATTATCTTGAAAATATGAATCAAGTAATATATTCTGAATTAGGTGCTAAAGGCTGCGAGAGGTCATTCGAATATTCTTCTCTGGCGTGAGAATCAGGCCCCGTGTAGTCGTAATGTTTACCACGTCTTAAAAGGCTGACCAGCAGAAGCGACCCACTTTCACAGACAAGGAAACGTGACCTCAATAGTTATTTTGCTATTCTTTTGGGGGGAGGCGATGGCTCTCAAGTCAAACAAACAGAAGCCTTCAACCCAGTTTTATTCAGACTTTGTGGAGAAATTTCACAACAGTGAGGTTACCAAAAACTACTACAAAACAATCCCTGCTTTTAGAGCCGGAGCAAATGCAGTTCAACTGATTCGGCTGGTCCAAAAGTGGATGCGGCAAAGAGGTGCTTTTCAAAGACAAGAGAGGCCGTGTGAATCCACTGACGGATGTGTTTACAGCAGGGGGCCAGCATCACCTGTAGCCCACATAAGCCTTCAGAGAAAATAGTGAGCGACCCACTGCCTCTTAAAACAGATCCCTCCTACACACAGATTACAGAATAGGAGGTGGCACAGAGCCGAGAGATGACAGTGCTAAATTTAAACTCGGAGCACTGCTGGCCTTGCCAGATGATGATGTATTAATAGACAAGTGTGAGGCAGCATTCATTTGCAGGTATTGTTAGCTGCTAGTACCTAATGTGCCATGAAAGAGGCAAAAACAGCTGGAACCCACAAGTCTCCAGGCACCTGCCATCATTAAATGCCTCCATATTTCTTCTTTTTTACCTACTGTAAATACTTAAGATCGAACGAATATAGGAAAGTGACACAGTACCATAGCTTATTTGTGTTTTTCAGTATTTTTGTCCAAAATAACTTATCAGCAGGGAACGCTAACCTGGTTTCACCTCGCTCGGACAGTGAAATCTAATTTGTTTTTACAGCCACGTTTGAAATATTTTAAATCTGTGTATACTTTTCTCTCTACTTGTTTAACTCATAACCCCACTCTTGTTACCACCATGACATCTGATATTTCCCATCCCAACAAGAAGAGTAGGAGCCAGGACAATGTGATAAAGTGTAAATCAAGTCTTCCGCCTGTGGCGTTCCCATTTATTCCCACCCATTGTGCAGAAGATCCAATAAACAAAGTGTCAGGCTCATCTGAACGCGTTAAGGCTCTAACCTCTCTAAACATTTTTCAATTTGTTGCTCTGAAGTGAAGGTGATGCAACATAGGAGGAGACATCCAAGTTTTATAAGATCCAAATATTTGGAACTTTTAGGACATTGTCTGTACAGGCAAAATCAACAGCAGATGAGGTCTAATAGTTCCAGACAGGTATCATGTGATTCTTTTTTTTTTTTTTGCCTCAGCTCCTTAAATGGCAATAAATCAAAAGCAGTGAACATCAACTTTAAAGTGAAATTAGTCCAGCTCTCCGATGTGTTGTGTACTCCACATATATACATTCACTTCTGTGAACCAAAATATTCTGTAGGTTTTTTTGTGTGTGTTTTTTTTTTAAGCAGCCCAATTGTTAAGGGTGGTTTAAAAACACATTACCTCGATGAGTTTGCCCCTCTCACTCCTGATAAATTAGGAGCTCTAATCTGTAAGAGGATTAACCACCTACCCTGTTTACACGTGCACACAAGTACACAACCCCTCCCCCCCACTGTCACACGCACACGGTGTCACACATATGTAGGCATTCAGCATTCATTTTACGTCACCTGCTCTAATTTGACCCAACCCAGTGTCTCTCTCTGTGACACATTAACAGTCTGCTGAGATTGGGATTGTGTGCGTATCGTTATATCGACACACACGCGCTGAGACACAGTTATGTTACCATCCTGTAATCCTTTTTGGAGCAGTTTGCCTATGATTTTAAAGGTAAAGGTGGTGATCGCGTGCAGTTTGATATTGTGACTTCAAATTAAACCACTAGTTGCATAATTCAAACCGGAGTGATGCGCCTTTAACAAGCGGTAGATGATCAGGTGACTTGGCAGGGGTGGAAAAAAACTGCTTCGATGCTGAAGCAGCTTCTGAACACACAATAGACGGCGAAAAGAGCTTGTAGTAAAAAGAACAAGCGATCAGGACAGACGTAGATACAGAGTTCACGGCTAGTAATGTGACGTGGGAGGAGTCAGAATAAACAGGGCAAAGACGGATGAAAGGAGTGTCGCGGCCTTTAGACTACACTGTCTGCCTGAGTTATTCCTGAAGCTGGTACTGTATTCAAGTAAATACCGTGAGTTCCTGTCAAAACCAATAGCTTTGCATTTTGTTTGGACACAAATATATATCTGCATAATAGCACTGGCCGCCATATATTCCCTATTGTTTTTTTACCAGTGGCAGTACAGTACAACTGCTTTTGTTTGTGAATACATTAAACTACAAGTGAGGAGGATTAGAGATTCACTGACAGGGAAATTATGCCCGAGAAACACATGATGGTTTTGGGATTAGTTTCTACGTCATATTTTCCCATCAGCAGAACACAGTGAGCTGATATAGTGCAGGATCATGCCAGCCTTTTCATACTCGACCCACAAATAGAATGTGGTGAGTTTTCACATTATTTGTCTTGGTGTTGTGCTGCAACAGGAGCAGCAACAGAGAATGTCTCAAATGAGTTCCCTATGGACATTATGTACTCTGCATACCTTATAGGGATGAACAACAGGAGTTCTTACTAATGAATACTTACCTATTTCAGGACCTATTTTTTCCATCTTGCACCACAGTCAACTCCACTTGGACCAAGAGCAGGACTGGATGCCTGAGGCAGACCCAGGAGAGGCCACAGTATCCTATTGTGCATTACAAAGAAGTCCACAGGGAGCTGCAGCGATCTATTTTTCCACAGTATGATTCATCGACAATTTTTGTTAGGGTTCGTTTCTGGTGCCAAGCTGCTACTGTGCCCTTTATTACATTGAGATCTTGGTCACCTGATGCTCTCCTGATGCAAGATACTGAGCTGCTGTGTCATTCTGAAGTGTTCTGTCCATCAATCATTGGTTCTTTTCGTTGGTTTCAGTGCCAAAGAAGTGTCTGAATCTTCCTGAGTCTGGAGTTCTTATTTAAATTTGTCTCTGCTTGGAAAGTTTTAATTCTACAGTATCGACTTTAATCTTTTTAGCTTTAATCTTCGAACTAAAATCAAATGTGTCTGTAGCACATATTACACATATTCAGTAAGATGTACTTAGCATAAAGAGTCCGCTTCATCGTGAATAAGGAAAACAGTTGTATTTTTTTGTTTCAAATTCATTATCTAAAAGTTAAAGGGATGTCCATCAAAAATGCTTTTATGTAATTTCAACACCACAGCACGAGGTCTCCCTTTGAAAAAGCCATGTTATTGATCAGTACCTTAAAACAAAAAAAATTGTTTTTCTCCATAATGTAGTCAAAACAAAAAGCTGTCATTGGTAAAACTAGTCTTACTGCCACTTCAAAGGGAATAATTAATTTGATTGGGCAGGTGGCTATGGCATCAGGAAAGAACATCTGCCTAACGGGAAACTTAATTAGTATTATTTTTATTTGTACGCAAATCAAATTTACTACCTTGTGGGCTGAGGTGCTTTGACAGTATTAGAACAAATCAGTTGCTAAAATGAAAATTCAGCATGTTGATTAACTTCATTGTCATCTGATTCTGAACCACAAAATGTGGCAGAAACTCTGGTTTGATTTTGTGTTCCCACAGACACTGGCCAAATCAATTTTAAAATGATGTGCTCAAAGTGATAACAGCAGTGTTTCTATTTATTTTATTTTATTTGTTTTAATTTCAGATGAGGACATTCCTTCAGACAATGGATTCTCTCAAAGTCATCCTCCCCAGGGAACTGGTTTCAGATGGTGTCTTAGAGTACAAAATCCCATCTAGCACCATTTGAAATCGGTGTTCTTGAGTGGGAACAGACTTCAGGAATGATTTCACTCAACCATATTCTTTATTAGGTTGACAGAAAGTTTACTGCATTGTTCGTGTCATATATTTACATGTAGCTCTAGATTTCTGATACATTCAGATAATTTGAACATATTTATTGATTTAAAAGTATTAAAAACAGTATTCTGACAGCAGTACATTTCTCCATGTAATATTCCATTCCTAATGTTCAGCAAATCAGAAAAAAACAACATTTGATCCCAGTTCTCTGACCACTAGACCCCCCTCTCACCAAGGCTGACCGTTTTCCTCTGGTGTTCAGAGTTTCCATCATGTCTAGCACCATTTGAAATCGGTTACAATGTGGAGGGACTATCAACAAAGATTTTGCTTCAGTTGCAGATGGAATTCCACTAGATGGCAGCATTGCACTACAACGTCCGGAATTGTCCAGGCTTGCCAATAAAGAATTCTTGAAGCAGTATATTATTGTATTATTGTAGGGTCTTTACCTTACAATATAAAGCCTGTTGAGGCAGCTGTTGTTGTGATTTGGTGCTATATAACTGAACTGAACTGACAGTGAAAGATTTTCTGAGTAACCCTGTTCATTCAGGAGACCAGGAAGAAACGTGCAGGGTGAAGCAAAAGTTTTTTAAAGGATTAAAAAGGGGGAAAAAAGACCCTTTGCCACATTCCAGTCACTCAGCCATGTTATCTGCAAATTACAGACATGTCTTCTGAGTTTCTTCCGAGAACATAAAAAAGGGATTATATGCTTCAGTGGTTAACTGGTCCAGATGTTGTGGTATAGGGTTCATGTAGTTCTTTAAAATGTACATCTGTCCTTTAGTCATCAAAACAGTGTGTTGCATTTAAATTATACACATGACAGTTTTTTAAAAAACAGTTTTAGCCTGACACTAACACTGTCAATATTATCTAATTATCTCTAATATATTTTGTGTTCAAACTTTTTGGATTAATTTAGTAGCAACACCATACCGCCTCAGTTTGACAAATCTCCTCTGGTTTTTAGGGAGAGAGAAGCTCAGCATCAGCTCCTGAATCATTTTTAATTATAGCCTACAATTTATCCAGTGTGCATGCAGGATTTTTTTTTTCTTGTTTATGAGCTTTAAGCTAAATTATTGCATGTAATCGTTTAATACGTGCCTGCCAGACTCTCACACGCTCCATTTACCTGGACACTAGATGGGGAACACGAACTAGTATTAGCCTAAAACATTAAGCTACTAAATGGCAACCTTTTCACCCTCTACACATCACGTAGCTGACACATGCATTAAAACTGGGGTCTTTTTGAATAAATTATGAAAATTCTTAATTAAAATTTCTGAGTGATTAACCCTCACAGCTGAGGTTAACAACCTAAGCCATGGGCGCTCAGAAGTGCATATTCTGAAAAGGTTAACAGTAGGTTACCAGGAATCAATCTAACCACTACATAAAGATTCATTTAAGTCTTTATTTACATCACAAATCACACTAAATTTGACCACTATATAGATATTTTTCAGATTTGTTCTTGTTACCCACGTATTTGCACTTTGATACTTGTCATATTTCATACTATATTATGCCAAGTATCAAAGCTGACATTATTTAGAAAAGTGCACTGGCTGCCAATGAGAGTTTTGCTTTGTGTCTTTCTGACAACAGCTACACTCCAATTTAATTTTGCTCCTTGTAAGTATGGGGACATGCTGTCTTTAAGAATTATATCTAAAAGAGCTACAGAGTGATTAATTATAGTCGGGTAACAAACCTATTACAGTTCAGTAAATGATAGGCAGGATTTACTATTAGGTCCATGAATTACAGATCTGCCACCACCTCTAACATCCTTTGCTTATGTTGAACCACCACCAGCTGAAAGGTCTCCTTACTGCTTCCCAAATTATCCTCTGACATTTTCTCTTAAAAGAGACGCTAAGTGGTGTCATCTAACACAGCTTTTTATTGATTTCCCGCTGCTAGCCTTATCAAAAAAAGTGTGAAGTCTAGGTAAAATAAAATGGCATGAAAGAGGCTACTGAAAGGCTATCCTCGAATGGGGTAAATCTCAATTTGACCTTATTTTTATCTGTTGTGTCTGGAAAGAAGGCAACTGGGGAGATGAAGCCATCATCAGATCAAGTTTCTATATCAACAGCAAACAAAAACATACTCCACTGTCCACCCACTTACTTTATTTCCACTATAAAGAAAAAGTGAGTCATGGGGAGTTTGCTAAACATGACATCATCCATTTGTGACCAAGCCCTGTTCTGTGGTCTAGTAAGACTGGTATCACTGCTTGCTTAAAATTATATCATTTGCCCCTGACCTCAGCAGCTGCAGGAAACCTTAAAAATTACAGATTGGTCATAGCAGACACGATGTTTAGAAGCACTGCAGTTTGTTTTATTACCAAGAGAACACTTATGGACTTAAAACAGAATATCATAACCTCTTAAAAATGAGAAGTTGTTTTCATTAGCTTAAAAAAAAAAATCCTCACTCCACCACCCTAAAAAATTTGGCTTGTAAAGCTTTGATTATTCTGGAATCACCACTTGTTCACAGTGGCCAATGTTAACTAAGATTAGCAAGCTTCAGATATCTGTTACCAAAACTGTTTGACGTTTTAGTTCTGTATTTATACTAATGTTAATGTTAAGGACTATTAAAAAAACAACTTGTAAGGCATTTCATCAAGCTGAGTCTGTTATCTGATGAGCGGGCTAACGCAGGGCACAGAGGCAGATGGAAACAAACAATTTGCTTTAGCCTTTACTGGCTAAAGTACAAGTCAAAATTCAAAAAGAGGCAAATAAAGCAGAAACCTAGATTACAAAATCATATGTACCTAAAAGACTGTGAACAAAGCCAGGTGGAAACAATGAAAGGGGGAAAAAAACATTAAGTAAAAGCAAAACAACAGACAAGAGAAAGGTAATCTTCAAAGTAAAACAGGAAATGGTCAGAGGACAGCTGAGACAGGGATAGGAAAGCTATGTAAGAATGAGAATAAATACAGAACAAATAAATATGGAATACACACCAAAACAGAAAAAACAACAACAACTCAGGACCATGACAGCATCTGAAGAAAATGTGTTGACATTTGGCACACTAAAAGTCAGGGTGAAATGGTGGGCAAGCTTCCTTGCACTCTGAAATCCACAAAGCTGAGCCAACTCTACTGTTAGGAAAAATGTGGAGGGAGTTTATCCTATGCACAAAGCTCTTGAGTTGCATTTAACTGTTTAGACTGAGCATTTGACATTAAGAATGTCCACTGTTTGTAAAAAGTTGTACAAAAGCCTTTAGAAAAAAAAATGCTTCTGATTAGAAGCAACACTACACTGAAAAACTATTAACATAAGTCTCATTGTAAGTAATATAAGTACATCATAAGTGTCAATGTAAGTAACAGTGACGGTTTCTATTAAAAGTATGTGTTCACATGCAACCAGTGATCCATATTGTTGAAGGTGCTTGGAGTAAAAACATGTAAACATTTACAGTGTGATACAGATGGTGGGGCATCCCTGTTTAGCATATGTTTTTTGTCTAATTCTCAGTCCTCAGTGGGAACCATTTATCTCTTGTTTGTCTTCAGCTTAAAGATTTCCATCCGCCTCACTCATGAGAACAATTTTAAAGAGGGGTTTCCTCATTCTCCTTTCCACCACAATACAGTTATGCCGAAGCCAGTCTCTAAATTCCCACCATATTTTGTGTAGCCCTGGAAATGGTTCAGACAACACGTGAATCATAAACAAAAGTATGCATGCCCTCTCTTCCTGTTTGGCTAGTGGTTTACTTCACAATTACACGTTTTTATCAGTCTGACGTTATCCCTTTTCTTGTTTACCTCATATGTAACTGCATCATTTCCACTGTTACAGTGCTCCAACCCCCACCCCAACTTTACCATGTTGCTGGAAAATAATTACCAAGTGTCCCTCATCCGCAAAAACATTTCCTCCCCTTTGTGTTGTGACATAATCCAAAAATTAATTATGATCTTGAGAAGTTCATGTGATGGGAGCCAGCCTAAAGCCCACTTGTGCATTTGATTTAAAACTTGCTGAATAAATGTTTGATTTTTTGACAATAACATAACAACCTTATGAACTAAAATTAATTATGTTTGAATTTGTATTATATGAACAGAAAAAGAGAAAAAACTATTAGGAAACCCAAAAGAAGATGAAGAGATATGCCAGCACCACATCTTTTTTCTTCACAAACAGGACAAAAGCTCATGGAAGTCTAATGGAAAATGAAGAGGCGCTAATGGAGTTACTTTTAAGTATAACCTTATGCATAGCATATGGAACTCAGAAAGCCAGGGTTTTATAACTTCCTTCCTTTATTTTTCTTTCCCAAGAAGGAAAACCTTATTGGCTTCCTGAAAATCTGTGGTTCTTTTTAAAGGTTTCATGGCAGTGATGATACAGAGTGAGCTCTATGGGTGTGGTTTTGAACGTCAGTGGAAAGACGAAGTTTTTTCACTTGTTTTTTTCACTTCTTTTTCCAACTTTCCGTTCGTTTTTGTACTGCTGTACTTGTTATTTGATTGTTAAAGCTACAGAAGAGGGTCGGTAAAGTTGGCTGGTCAATATATGAAAATTACACAGAGAACTGTTTTTGTTAACTGCACAAATGGGTATTGTTGAAAATCACGAGACTGGTGGGAATTAAGGATCAAGGCTGATAATTAAAGGGTAAGCCACTTTGATGACAACTAGGTGACTAAGCCTTTTAAAAGACTGGCCAATATTGTGAGTTCCTCAAGCTTCATCCCTCACCAGACGCTGGATTTGTCATCATGTTGTTAGAGGGTTTGTTGTAATGTTCTGTTCAAAGGAGAAACCCAGTGACATTCTTAACTCTTAATCATGATAGCAGCATGGCTTTAGGGTTGGCAATATTGGTCTGAAATTGTTTAAAAAAACCTTTTTGATGGATGGATGATTAAATTGTGCAAACGCTTTAGATCCCAGGAAGCAGAATTACTTTGACAAATCCAAGGAGTTTTCTTTTCATTTCATATCTGTGGTTTTGACTCAGCTGGTGGATGGTTTGCAAAAACAAACAAACATGTTTGTGTGTTTGTTTGTTTATTTGTCCCCCAACTCCTGCTAGACTAGGAGTTAAGCAACCACACTTAACACACAGGAAAATCTGAGGTCCCTGAAGGTTCGTATCTATATCAAAACTTATATAACATTACTGTGTTGCCTAACAAACACCTAGAAATGGGCTGAAAGGGTTTGTTTCTTTATGTACCGTATGCAAGCATTGTCTTTTTAATTTCATGACAGTAACATCTCTTTTATAAAAGAGTACAAGTCCTAGCAACCGCCTAGTAATGGGATAGAATGACAAATTATTAGCATATAAACAACGCCCACCACACCTATTTTTTTTCCTTTTTTCAATTTATTGAGTATATTAGTCTCCACCCAAAGTCCAGCACTCCAAGGCTCTATGAGCAACAGAAAGAGGGCAAAGATTATTGAGTGTAAGAGCCACAATTCAAGACAAATCATGGAGCATCTGTGAATACATCAGTAAGATGGCCCCTTTAGATGAGCTGTTCCAAAAATGCCTCAGGCAACTGAAGACAGACAGTGATGTGTGCTATGGGGGATTGCATTTATTTAATTTTTTTTTCTGCAGAGGCATTTTCAGTTGTTTGTCACATACTGCAACTGAATGTTTCAGTGTCGTGATTTTGGTTATGTTCAGCAAACAATGGCTTCAAAGGAAGAAAAACTTTTTTAGGACCAAAAAATTGTTAGTTTTGTTTTTGTTACAATAAGAAAAACAGACTCATCAGACGTATCCTTTTAATACAAAAAAGTCCAAAGCGAAATGGACATGGCTCCAATGCGACCAGTGAGCAACCCCATAAATAAATGTCTTCTTTTTTAAGGTGTCTGATGGTTGATTGTTGTTTCTGCCAAGGTTGTCAAGGTTTCTGAGGAAAAACAAAAACCACTTCCCTCTGATAATTAATTGTCTGTCAGCATAACTAAGACAACTAACTATGTTAATGAAGGCGTATCCTGCCAGTGAGACAGAGCTGAAGTATTACACTGAATGAAATACAACAGTTGAGCAGGAAACAATGAAACAGTGTCATCACATTTTATTTTGGGCTTGTCTCTGTATGGATCCACACCCTTGTCAGCATAATGGCTTTGTGCTAATCTGTTGACATGACAGTGAATGCATTCACTGAGGCACTCCTCTTGGGAGAAAAACTTTTACATTTTAAGGTGTGATGGAAACTTCATCATGTTCTTTAAAGTATCAGGACATTTCCTCACTATACAGTAACATGCATAACAAAAATTAGGCTATAAAATCTTTCTCATATCTAGTAAATTATTTTTCATTTTCACAACAGCTTCTCAATCCGTTCAATGAACCCATTCAGTTATGTTTTTGATCATTTTTGCTCCTTGGTCTTGGAAATTCCTTTCATATTTTGCCTCATCAAAGAGGAAAAAAAAAATAGGAAAAAAACTACACAGCTTTTTTCTCATGAGAGTGCGGTTTACTTTTTTTGCGCGGCTTAGATCTCCTCAACAATAGACAATGATGAAAAGAAAGTCGGGAGGCAAAGAATGCAGCTGATTGTATCTTTAGAAGTCACCACTTCATTCTGCTGACTGAATTAACCACATTGTATGCACTGCATCCCTTTTCTAACCTCCTTTCTTCTGGCCAAATGAAACAACACATTAACATATAACATGACATGTAAAGTTATGGTGGTAAAACTGATCAAAAACTGCAACCAACAAAATGTTTTTGCAATAACAACAAGAAAACAACATTACTGTGTTCACTCTGTTTTATAACATAAATAATATATAAGCAGCAATAATAAAGTACAATAAAATATTTACAAATTTGTTTTAAAATAATGCAAAAATCAAATATAATATTACAAAACGTAATCCAAGTTTGATACTTGAACTATGTATGCTCGGCAGGGTTGATTATCTGCCATATGAACTGCGGCAACACTGAAACTGAGTTGTCTTTCCCCATCAACTCAGAGAGGCACTGTTACAGTTTGATGGTACATCCTTGGGTCTTTATCATAAAGGTGCAATTCCATGTGAGCTAGGGTAAAAAAAAAACAGCAAAAAAGCAAAACATTAGGTTGACCTTCATTCACGAAGTAAAAAGGGAAATGATGCATCATTCTTTTTTTTGGTCTTCGCTATAACACTAGCAATACTAATATTAACAACCTAAAATTACACATAAAAATGGTTAAATGTGTCTCTGGTGTATTTTGATGGTTTTATACAGATACCTGGGTGAGGCGGGCAATCTAAAGATTTTGGAAGTGTAATAACCCCGGCTTCTGGTCTTCTCTGGTGTCATATGAGCTATGGTGCCATTAAATAAGGAATTTGCATCAGAATTATGGAGTTATATTACTTTTATGTTAATTTTTTATTAGTTTTATTGCATTCTTAATTGGCAATAAAAAGTGTTAGGTGTTAGTCAATGCAACATTGAGAAATTTATTACTTAACAAAATGACTCTGTCATTGAATGTATATATATAAGATCAATGTAGCCTTAATGTCTGAACAGTGTCATGAGTAATGGCTAGTAGATGAAGACTCTTGTCACCACAAAAGAAAGCTCAGTTGTAAATAGAAAAACTAGCCTTTGGATCCCTTCATCTGTGACTTCAGTAAACATTTCCTGATGAGTTTTTGGTCTTAATCACTAGTTTGTAGGGTAGGTTTTTTGTAACCTTACAACATAAAATACTTTGAGGTGACTGTAAAATTGAATTGAATTTGAATAGTTTCACATCTTACTGAATAAACCATCATCTTGTATGTTTGTAAAAACCTAGCAAGATATCTACTCTTCAATCATTAACACAGGTGATCCTAGTTATCATGGTTTGGACAACCATTTAATAAACAAATTTGTTGTCAATCAAATGTCATTGGATTTAAAAAAAAAAAAAAAAAAACAATAAACATGAATTAAACCTCTTTACTGCAAAAAAATGTGAACAATATCTATTGCTTTGAATGTCTGGATAAGTACTCTATGTAAAATCAATGTCATCTGTTTTCCTGTCATAGACCAGTTTTGCCGGGGGAGATAACATTGCTTTATGTTAATGCTATGTGGTTTTGATATCTTTTGACTGACAAGTCACTACCCATATGAGCCATTTCATATACTGTGTCGTCAGTTTTTTAGTTATATCTGCTCTATGCTCATCATGTCAGATGTTAAAAAAAAGACAGGTGAAGGTAAAAATGCTCAGGTTGTTGTGGTACTTCACAAACCAGTGGAGATGTAATGGCAGCTAGGTCCATCTTTTATATGTAGTCTATGGGCATAAGCAGCAAAACATCTATCCATCCATTTGCTAAATTTATTATCAAAAATATTCTGATTCCTTCTGGCTTAAAGAGATTTTATTTTTTGCTGATTTGTATGTCACAGCTGTTTTTGTTAAAGGATTTCCTCCTGACTTCCCTCATTCCTCAGCAGTCCGGAAACACACACACACGCACATCTGAATTTCAAATACTAAAATGTAGTGGATAGATTTAAACTGCTGCAGCATATTGACGATATTACTGTACAAGTCCATATAGGTTCTGAGAATACGGATCTAAATATTCAAAGGTCAAAAGAGCAGAGCATGCAAAGAGAAGTACCGGTAGCAGAGGCATACAGAGTAAAATCAAATGTAAGCCATGCATGATGAAGTTAAGACTAAAGAAAATGGAACTTACCCTTTTCTTCTCATGTTATACTTGTGCAATAGGATAAAACCTATAATTACAGCTGCCAAAAAAAAATAAAGTAATTTTTTTGTTTCTGTTTTCATTTCCACAACAAAATGCAACATATAAATTCCAAAAGAAACAATATTCATTACCTAACAAAACCACAGCACAAATGACCACAGCAGCCACCGTTCCTGGAAAAAGACAAGCAAGGGTAAACGCACAGGGAAAAAAATACAATAAACGTTTCATCTTAAAACTGGGGCTAAAAAACTCACCACTATCCGTGACAGTATCTACATTCCCACCATCCATGCCTGCAAAAAATTATACAAAAAAACAAAAAAACTCAGTTTTTGTATTCAGTTTAAACTGTTAGGGCAACAAGGATACAGCTATATATACAGCTATATATCTATATATATCTATATCTATATCTATCTCTCTCTCTCTCTCTCTCTATATATATATATAGAGAGAGAGAGAGAGAGAGAGAGAGAGAGAGAGATAGATAGAGTTCACAATTTATTTCATTTAGTGTTCTCAGCCAGAGAGCACAAGCACAAAGATGTTAAACACGTAAGTTAAAGTCTAAGTAAATTTAGTATCAAAAAATTAATGTGTTATAAACATGAATAAACTATGACTGACCTATCTCATGGCTTTATATCAGTTGTCAACTCATGAGACATTATAATCAGTTACAAAGTATCAAAATCTATGTTGTTCAAAGTCTTCGAGAAACTTTATATTCTTTCCACCAAGTAATGACATTCAGTGGTGTACAATATGTAATTTGGTAGTCAATGTAATGTAATAACACGCCAAAATTTTAAAAAGAAGATTCAAATGCTTGACTGCTTTTTAAGAAATCTCTCTACCTTGAAAGGATGATGACGTAGTTGACATAATACCGGTTGTAGTAGCTTTTTCTCTGAAAACTTTTGAACAGCACAAACAGAATAATTCTCCCCAATTTCAACAAAGCTTCAAGAAACGTATAAGTTTTCACTTTAAAGTTTCAAGTTTCAACAGGATTAAAGTATATCTATATGAAAATCGTTTCTGAGATGCATGCAACATGCACATAATAAATTCATGCTCCTCTGATTAAACAGTATCAATATCAATTCAGAGTTTTTCTGTACCTTTTAGTAAAGTTGAGAGATTTGGTATTGAACTGGTTGTGATAGTTAGAGTTCTGTGAACTGTGGGTGCAGCAGAGGAATCTGAAAACGTGGGTACTTTTGTGTCATTTGTTGTCAAATCCTTTAAGCCACCTAGCACGAGGAAGAGAAAAACTGCTTTTTAATAAAAGAGGTAAACCGACATAATTCAAAATTATTCTCTATATTTCAATATATATAATTCTGTAAAAACCCTTGCTATCACTTATTTCTCTTTATATACCTGGTGACCAAGACCTAGTAGCTGGTGCTCTTGTAGTTGTCACTTCTGTCATATAGGGAAAAAAAAGAAAACATTTTCTTTCATATCATATCAAAGGAGAAAATAAAATGAAAAAAGCACAACAGCAGCAGCAGTTGTGCCTTGAAATAGCTTGCCCCTTATTTAGAACACTGGTACTCAATGGTGTGTTAGAAGAAGGGTGATTTTGACCAACAGCTCTTGTGGTGAAAAGCTTACACTATAGTTAATACAATGTTAGATTATTATTAGAATTAGTGTCCCAGTTAATAAGTAAACTACATGGATGGAGAACATTTATAAAAGGTAACTATTAAAAGCTGAAGATAATGGAAAATCGATACATTAAATATTACATGGTTTGAAAGTGGTCAGCACAAAGAACATTCATAAAAACTATGTTGAAGAATACAAAAACATCTGTATGATCCTAAAATAATATAAAATTCTCAAAACAATATGACCGCCTCCACCTGCTTTGCATCATAACATTAAAAGTAACAAGTAAAACATACTGATGTATCAGCCTTACCTTTGCAGACAGGGGGATCACGACTGTATTCACCAGTTTCAGTGCACATAACGGTATCACTCCCTACGAGGCTGTATCCTTCATGACACGTATAATGTATGGTGTCTGTGTATTCTGGGTCATCTTGAGAATCCCATGAAGTATTGCCATTGGCTATTGCAGGTATGTCACATGTTACAACTGAGAAACAGAAAAACCTCTTTACTACAAAAAATCACAAAATGATCACAAAATAATCCATGTTGCTCTTTACAAATGGTGTCATTGTTGACTGACATTGAGAAAAAAAATTAACAATAATCTGGAAATAACAGCTATACATATGTAAAAACAAACAAACAAACAAACAAAAACATTTCCGCATTAGTCATTATGATGTTGGCAGAAGAACAGAGGACTGGAGGAATGTTTCTGAATTAACGCTTGTCTTGTTAATTAACAGTTTTGCCCAGTTCTGTGATTGATAGCTAACAAATGGAGACATTTACTTTCACAAGAAGCTCTGCCACTCCACCCTTGATCATAACACTGTTTGAAGCTCGACCCGCTAATCTGGTAACTGCAGAAAGACAGAGTGAAAACAAAGTTCCTTTGTTAATTTAAGGAAATGCTAAGCCTTAACAGTCATGAAATTGTAATGCACTGAAAAGGTGATCTATGAAACAACATTTTTACAACTTAATCAATCACTGTTGTTAGAAGGAGAGCCGAGTTTCTAGCCAGTGAAAGCACAAAGTAACATCTTATGACAACCAATCTATTTGTCTTTCAAGGGTATTTTGTTTTCTTTAGAGATATTTTCCATTAGCCAATGGATTCCATTGCATAGACATCAGTCATTTATCAGTACTTTATGCCAGACAACTTTTAGGAGTACAGCATGAAGAAATGCAATGTTTGGAAATGAACATTAATATTTTAGTGATTTTTGCATGTCACTACTTCATGATTTACATTTTTCTTTTTGGATTTTCTTTTTAACACAATGCTCAACCAGATAAGTATGAGATGGTGAAACAGGTTTATACTTGCCCTTTGTCACAAGTTACTTTTACTAGAGCACCAAACAGAGTACCCCCACTTGTATTAAACTTCATATGGGGCTTTGGTGCAGGTGGACCACAGTCTTTCTCTGTAGGATAAAAAAAAAAACAACAGATATCACTACAGGTGTTTCAGGCTGTACATTAACTCTCAAAATAACAGTAGTAGACAGTACTTACTCTTGCAGATGAGCTCTGACTCAGTCCATTGATCATTAATGCAAGTTATAAATTCAGAGCCGCTTTCTTTAATATATCCACTAGAACACTCTAACGTGACCTTGACATTCTCTGGGAAAACATTCATTAGAAGTGATTCATTGGTTAAGACAGTATTGCTCCCTCCCTCAGGTTTAGGACAGTCACCTGGAAGTAAAATTTAAAAAAAAAAGGTTTTAAAATCAGTAATCATGACAACTAAACACTAAACATGAAAACTTGATTCAAAATGATGAAAAAGGCAAATACAAATTCAACTAATATCATACTTAACTTATAGGCTTTAGTGAAAGATATGGTGTGTGAATGAAAATAAACTGTCAATCCTAACTCCTCAGTGGAAATCACTTTTTTAGTAAGGCAACTTTTATAAATATCCTAATGGAGAGGGATAATATAATTTCCTTCGGTGCAGTTTGGCTTAACATCCTTATTTTCAGTTCGTAACAAGAGGTTTGTTATTTCTATAAAAACACTCAAAATATAAGTTCCTTTCATCATAATACAAGAAATCCATCCCCTTAGTGATGAGATGCACTTAATTCTTAATACTAAGTTTTCCACTGAATATTTAAGAAAAAAACAGATAATGTTGCCCCACAAAGATGAGTTTTCCTGCATGCTTTCTTTCATGCACACACACACACACACACACACACACAGGTACAAGAAGAGATTGCCCATATTTCCCAACACAGACACACAAAGGGGGGGAGTGTAAAGCCCAAAGCCAGGTGCTTGTTCACAAATGTCTTTGGTCTTTGAAATGCAAATGCAGGTGTACAATGTATTTGATCATTCTATATCTATAACAGACAAAGGGGAGGGACTGATATAAGTAAGCTAAAGCAATTCTTAAATTTACAAGGTTTTGGAGCAGGTCTATTTTTTAAAGTGAGAGGACCCCAAGAGGAAATGAAACTGATTTTTAGAGTATGCAGCCAAGAACTAAAGCCTTATTCATTCTTTCAGTGAAAACCTGTTTTGGTTTTTTTGGCATGCACAGATTGTAGAGATTGATTTTGGAATGTCTGAATGGCAAATGAAAAATAAACATGGAAACAGGAAAATTTGCCACCAACATGGATACAATTTGATTTTAAAAACAAATCTGATTAATCCTGGGCTTTCTGTACTAAAAAGGCGGTTTACTTATTACTAAGGTATATCTTACTGCAATATATAATTATCCTCCAAACCTAACCTACCTCAGAGCGGGTTAGATAAGCGATCAGTAGATATGAAATCCCAGCCTACTTACTAATCAGTCACCACTTTTCCAGAGAAGATCCTCAGATTATCTCCTTATTTTTTGTGTTTTGTAAAAAATATGAAAACAAGGCCACATACATTACATCACATTTGTATGTACACTAAAGCACATTGAAATTCTACTTTTAGATTTAATGTTTACTACCTCTCTCACAAGGCTGTAACAAACAACAAGAACTAAAACGTCCTTCTAAATATTAATTTAATCAAATACTCTTTATAATCCATGAGATTCTCCTGTGTCTTCTTAATACAGGCGTTATATAGCTGATAAAGCTGTAATATTGATAAGTCTGTTAACTTATACAGTTAGAATTTTGGGTCACACTCTTTCCTGGCTTCAAAAAGCCTAAACATATGTGGTTGGTGCATAGCAATTAAATTTACATCACAGGGACCTTTTTGTTTGAAAAAATGTTGGTCTAATCTTGGCATTTTTAAATGGATACTTGCTGTTATATTATAAAAGGAATACTTAACCAAAATGACAAGAAAAAATGGTTCACTGTAGGTTCATTGTGCTGTGACGGTTGTATGTAGGTTTGTAATGTATGTGTGTATGTGCTCGCAGAGGTCATTAGTTCATTGGAATAAAGCCACCCCCACACATGGCTCAATGTATGGTGACTCAGTGTGTGTGTGCTTACATGTATCAACTTGTGTAAGTATATATGGCTATAGCTTTGTACTGTCAGCATTCTCTAATTGAACTCAAATGGCAAGCTAATGGGAAATACACTGAATATCATGGTCATGGACCTACACTCCATTTAAGCAGACTTGAATTCTAACTTGAGAATGTCTGGTTACTAAATACATAGTTTTTAATAAGTGATCACACGGATCTCTGTTGCTACTGATGTTGTTTTTCTACAAAATAAGAAAACGAGTTACCACTTGTGACTAATTAAAAAAAAACAAGATTGATTAATTCAATTATATTTACTTCAATTTAGTGTAAATCAGATATTTAGCAGGTCAAATAAATGTCAAACTTACTTTTGAGGGTAAACCTAGTTATCAAAATGTTAAATATGTTGTTTGAATAAAAAAAATTGGCTATTTTTTTCTCTCTCAACAGACTAGATATAGTATGTTATCATGTTATAATGCTGAACAAGGCATTCACCTGTCCCTCTTGGTAATGTAAGTGTTAATAAGTAATCATGGATGTCTTATTTCAGTAGGTCTTCCCACTGTAAATGTTAAGAGGTCATTAATAAATCTAAATCTAAAGTTTTGAATAAGTAAACCTAGGTAAACTGAACTAAACAAACAAATACTAAAAAAAAAAATAGTAAAAAGAAAAACTTTCTACTTCTTGGTAGTCTTGGGTTAAACTGATATCCTCGCTCAGAATATTATTTCTCACTTTCTAAATTTGCTTACTTCAAAATATTGGCAGGAGTGCACTGTATGGTAGAGTAGTAGATATTTCTTATCATGACAATTTATTTCAAATATTCGTGTCAGCTATTAGTATTCAATGTGAAATTTATAAAACTGTATATCTGTAAATATTTCAACAGCTGCTGATCATTTATAAGAAGGTTTACTGTAGAATTGCAGACATTGTAACGCTACATGATTTCAGAGATATTCATAGAAGCTGGCGACTTTTCTAATGTAGCATGGCTCTCTTAGTTAGAGCTCTCCTGTGACTTGGTTGATAATTATTATCTCATTAACCAGACTCCCCCGAGAATGGTGTTATTACTGACCTGCTGCCTTTACGACCAAGAGGTACATTAATAGCAGGGACTTGAGTCTTCGCTGTGTGTCCAATAGAGTTTCCATGTCACAGAAGGACAGAAAAGATCCTGGTCCAACTCTGGAAAATCCTTACGTTAACCGCAACTTGCTCAGAGAGGCAACAGGGAGACCTGAACCGCTTCTCAACACTTACCCGCTGCTGTCTGTGAACACGTCATGCTGTTTGTATTGCCCGAGTAACCGGAAGTGAAGTAATTTCCTCCACAATAAAAGCATCGAAGAAAGAAGAACTCTCTCAAGAAGAAACCTGCAGACTGAATTAGGAAACTAGCCTTTTTAAGGTAAGTACATTTTTGTGATTTTCTTTAAAATAAAATAGGAATATTGATGTATGGATTTGTAGCTTTCTGAATGATAACCTGTGCATACAACTCCACATGTCACACTTTGTAAACAACTCAGGTAACGTGCAAATTCTTACTGTTCAGTTTTACATGTTTAGATCTTCAGATATGCACATATAATTACAACTGGTTGTACACTTCATAGTCATTTGATAGTCTTTAAACAACTCACTTTTAGGCCTAGTGTACAATCTTCATGTCCACTCTTATTGTTTAAATCCTTCAAAAACACACGTTTTTATATACATGTGCCTGCATATATTGGGTATGGGTATGTGTGTGTATATATATGTAGACATAAATATATGTGTATAGAATATGGCCTTAATATAACGTAATAATTGTTTAGTTTATTTTGAAAAATTTGAAAGTATCAAAGGAAGTTCTGCTAAATTTATACGCTATATATACTGTATGTGAGGGTTTGTTTTTTGTTTTTTGTTTGCAACTGGCAGCAACACGAACTGCCTAGTCGGCTCCTGCAAATAGAGTAGGAGCGGTGATATCTCCCAACAGTACAGAGAGGGGAAAAAAGTGAAACATTATATGACTGTCCTGGAAAAGAAATCGGCCATCCCCTCTCTGCATCTTTAAAACTTTTTTTTTTTGTTTCACGGGTCCTCAAAAGGTGGAAACAGTTATTTGTAATAAATCTATATAACGTAATACGTGGGAGACATTATCTACTATAACAAAAACCTACTTTTGTCTGCCAGCTTTTACTAAACAAAAATGTGAAAATAGAAAAGGCATGACTGAAGTTGTGAAATTGAGGATTCCCTGGGTTTTCGTAGCACTTTACACAATAAAAGTCTGAGTCACTTTAAATGCTTTGGATTTTTACCATGGATACGGGCTTTGTTCAACAAGGGGACTGCGCCTCATTGCCTCATAATCTTGTCTAAATTCCAAGTAGCTCACCAACCAAACTGATGACAGGGGCTGCCTCTTTTTCCACCCAGAGTTGCCGGAGAAACCATCCAGAAGTATCACTTAGAAACAGGACAACAAAAAGCAAGTGGCCGGTATCTGTACAGTAAAAGACTTTTTTTTTTTAAGAAGTGCGAAAACACCAGCATATGGGATCCATTTTTTTTTAGCGAGACAGACTGCATCACTCTAAAAAGTAATCTAATTAAGAAGTTTGAGGCCCAACCCGTTTGTGAGTGCGGTGATGTAAAACCAATAAAATGTAAACTGTAAAAAGTATGTGGTGCACCTTATTCCCTTTTAAGGTAAATCCAAAAAGTAGCATTAGTGGGTAACTGCTGTTTGTGAGACAAGCAACTTCTCGTGCTCAGGTCTCTTTTGCTTTTCTTATCTCTCAGAACACCATGTTCAAGTGGCTGATTAAGACACCTCCCTTCTCAGCAGCCCCGAAGAATACATCTGTTTCTCATCAAGTCTGATAATGTGGAGAAGAGGGTGCCAATTATACAGCACACTGCTGAATAATTCACCTGCCTTTCTAATGTTGACACATACCAATAACGTGATGCGAACAGTGGCATTATCATACATTTTAACTCCGCATTTTTTTAAGCATCATCTTATCTATGAAATGGCAGGTCTGTGCACACAAGGTTCTCATTTGGAAATGCCTTTACCCTCAATATCACATTTTTTTTTAATCAATCATGATTAAAATGTTCATCTCATTCATGCTGCCATAACATCTATTTTTCTGTTACTGTCATTAATGGTGACAAGAAAGAATGAATCTTCATTCAGAAAAAAACAACAACGGATGAGTGGTGGAAAAAAAAAAGTTTTAAGAATCGGGCCTAATGTCCTTTAGTGACATCTAGTGCTAAAAAAATTAACTGCAATTTAAGAAATGTGGTAATTATGATACATCAACATGTATAGTATCAACAAACTCAAAGTCACTTTATTAAGAGTAACTAATTAAATTATTAAGTGACAAAATAAAGTTTGTGTTGTTTATTTTTCACTATAAAGGAGTTGGAGATTGTTTCTGTAACGTGCAGTAAAATACAATAAAGACTTCTTTTATTAGATTTTCTTCATGTATTTCGTGTCTGTTACGTTTATGATATGCAGTGTTGGGGAGTAACGGAATACATGTACCGGCGTTACGTATTTTAAAATACAAAATATGAGTAACTGTATTCCGTTACAGTTATCGTTTAAATAGGTGGTAATCAGAATACCTTTACTTTGTTAAAATAAATAGAAAACACAGCGGTCATTTCCGGTTTCATATGTTAGGCTATCCCCACTCTATGCCTTCTCCAATTTTGGTGATTAAACGCAGACGGGTGCAGGTTTAGCTTAGTTAGATGAGAATGTAGTCATATATCGCATGGCTAAGAGCGGCCGACCCGCGGCCCTTCTTTTAAATTTTTTTTCCCCCTCAATTTCCATCTGGGATTAATACAGTTTCTCTGATTCTGATTGCTGGAAACCCAAACAAAAGACGCAATAAGAGGCTCTAGTAAGGGTCCTGTTAATATTGGTGGCGTCAGTTACACAATGGACCCAGAGCCAGCAGTGCATGGGCAGGAATGCATTTCCGCCACCACTTCAGAAGAAGAATGGGATGGGCGAAACTTAAGTATCTTCGATGTATTATTGTTGCTGTTTGATTTTTAATACTATTAATGAAGGCTAATGAAGGCCACCGAGCTTACAGTCTGTGAACTAACCTCAGCTGAGGTTAGTTCACAGATTGCAGACTGTTAGGCCGTTTCTAAATACTCGAGTACGCGAGTCCGTACTCGCGTTTTCACTAGTCAGGACTCCGTAAGTTCACACGGGCGTCCGAACGCAGCGCGATCGTTCTACAATTGGAACGGCAGTGTACATGATGACATCACAGCTCCGGAGTTTTTACTGCCATCCCCTCTTAATTTAACCGTGATTAAAATTTGCAATGGAAATGACACATGAGATTAAAAAATAATAATACACATGATGTAGACGATTTCTTTAAGAAAAGAAAAACATAATTTTAAAAAGTATCTTAAGCACTTTGGCAAAATTAGCTTTTATGTATCATCTGTTTCATAATGTCTAATAAGCTTCATACAGTTAAGCACAATCACTTCCACATGATTATTAACAGACAAAAAGAAAACATATTACTGATAGAGAAAA
>VUQG01021807.1:0-23919 GCA_015106755.1 Etia nguti | reverse complement strand
TTTACTTTTGCACCTTTGTGGTCCAGCTACCCAATTTCGCTGTGCAAGAAACTGCACAATGACAATAAAAAGCTCTAAGTCTAAGTCTCTAAGTTAAGAAGGATACTGAGATGTTCACACGCGTGCTGAAAGATATGATCCCTCCAGGAGGCTGCAGGTCTACCCCAAGGTCTCAAAACACTTCACCTAGGAGGCACCCAGGAAGTATCCTAGACAGAAGCCAAAACCACCTCAGCTGTCTACTTTCAGCGTGGGGAACAACTCTAGTCTCAGGCCCTCCCAAATCATCAATCACCAATCCTGATCCTAATTCAAAGGCTGAGCCCCTACATCCTTCAGAAAAAGCTCATTTTCACTGCTTATATTTGTGACCTTTTGGGTTCAATTCTCAAGTTATTCAACAGTGTTCACATCACTGCAAACAGTGAACCAATCCATCTGTGAATCTTCTGCCCCGCTCTCCTCCTTCGCAAAACTGCAAGAAACTTGAACCCTTCCACTTGCACCGGTGGCTCCTCCTCAGCAAATAACATTCAAATGTCATCTGTCTGAGAACCTCAGTCTCAGATTTCAAGGTGTTAATTTTCTTCTCCTTTTTCATCTTCAGCGGCAAACTGCACCGGCATGATCTGAAAGTCACTGCTCAGCGAAGCAAGGAGGACCACATATTTGCAAAAAGCCAATGAACCAGAAAGCTTCCATCCCTTTGGCTACACCAAGAAATTCTGTTATAAACAGAACTGGTGACACAAATGACAAACGCCCGAGAGTAGAAATAGGACTACTTATTTTCATGCATTCAGGCCACAGGGCCACGTAAGTATGTGAATAAATAGTGAAAATAGAAAGAATAAAATTATCTATAATTGCTAAAACTTTGATGATTTCCTGCAGTGTGCTTACAATTGCATCAGCTTTTAGAAATCACGTCCAAAGTTAATTGTGCAAATTCCATGATTCCATGAAAAAATGATAAGACACTCCTTTCCTGATGGTTGTTATTCTAACCATTCATGGCGTAATATTCTCTTTATTCCAGATTTCAAGTCACCTTCCTACCTACTGTAATTCTTACGTAACACATTCTTGCGAAGGACAGTCACCCCATAGAGAGAACTTGTGCAGTCAGCTGGAAAACGCAGCTTGACTTGAAGTGAACCACAGACCACCATTTTGTGGTGGACCATAGATCATGTAAAGTTGGCTGCTGTTAGGCCACACCTGGATTTCAAAGCAAACATCACACACGAAATCTAACAAATTTCAAGAAAAACATTTGGAAAAAATCTGTTAGCAACACAAACGGGACCTTCGGAAGCTGAAAGGGAAAGAACTTTTTCGCCATTAGAATTTCTGGAATCAGCATAAGGTCCATGTGGTAATCACTGTGATGAGAAATCAAAACTGATAATTAAGAGCAGATCGTGTCAGTATTTTACATGATCTGTGATTTAATAAAAGGCATCTTTTTGTCCGTATATTTAAACCATGGGCTATGGGAAGCTACTTAAACACCATGAAAGAAAGCCATACTTTTACTCTAATCTCGTTCATCGTAATCTAATATCTTTAAAAAGAAAAAAAAAGCACAAGAATGTAGGCAGTTGCATGCAGTTGACTGCTGACCCTCAGGGTATAGCCTTTATGAATAAAAAATGCGGTGGTTAAGAAGAAAAAAAAATTCTGTAGGAAAGAACAAGATATGCTAAACATATCAATTTCAGCTTCTCCCAAATGAGATCCCCTGGTGCCTTGTAAGTATCACAAGATATTTATGACAGCAGTTGTGATTGGGTTTTGAGCTCTTGCCAAACAAATGCCTTTATGAGGTGTTTGAAATTTAAATGAAAGGGTAGGAAGTTCATTTGGGACTGGGGTGGTTACAGATGTCTCTCTTGAGCCCCAAGTCAAAGTAACAACCTTTAAAATTACACAAAGGAGCTAAAAAGCAGGAGATGTGGAAATAAAACAAAACCTCAACAATGCCTTGGTGGTCTTCTTCTTGTTCTTTGTTGCCAGATGAGGCTCAAAACGCAGTTTCTTCCACCCCTAACCCACAGAGTTGTTCTTCCCCCCAATAAGTGTGTGCCTGTTGGATTGTTTGAAACATCTGTGCAAAAAGCAAACAAACAACAACAACAAAAAGACTTTCTCAGTGGTGGACAGCGTATTTGTCGATGGGCACAAAGTGGCGTCCGTGTGGAGACTGTATTATTTGGTAATCTAAAACCGGCAGTACTTTAAAGAGTAGTTCCATGAAACAGGAAAGGAGAATGCAGAAACTATATTTTCTTCATCTGGCGTGGTGAGGAATGCGAGGGTAAGCATTAGATGAGAGGAGGGACAGTAGGGGTTTGAAGAGTGGACATACATGTAAATGAAGGAGAAAAAGCACTTAAAAGGTACACTTTGGTGCACAAATACGACTCCACCTCTATAATCTTTGGAAAGCCCATTTTAGGAAAATAAATATCTTGTAATGAGAGGACTGTTAATACTTACAAATTTAATTACTGACATAATAAACTCTTCATATTTACATTAGAAGCCGTTTACTTTTGGGACTTCAGGCCAGATATCAATCAGTGACACAGGGACGCAAGCCCGGGGACTTAAGATAACAATCAAAAGCACAACAGGAGTGACCTCTTAGTGTAAACCAACAGGGTCATCTTGTTGCCAGACGCGAAATCCAGAACCCTTGGCAGGAAATCCACCGTGTGCTGTTGACATCGCAAGTCATCCGTGACAGACAAGGAATAATACTTTTGGAGAGGAAGAGCTTGGAGGGGAAAAAAATGGAGTCCAACATAGACAGGGCGCTGTCCTCGGAAAATACAGCTTTCAGGCATGATACTAAATCTTTTGTACATTAAGGAAAGGGAAAGCACTAAAAACAGAGATGAAAAATATGCTTCAGTTGTAAAATATAAACTTATGAGATAGCAATTTTCTGTCTTAATATGATAATAAATTATATTTCAAATTTGCATGCCTCTTATTTGCTGCGGAGACGTACAAATTATACTTGCCTAAAATGTCACTTTTGATTGACACCATAATCAATTTGTTTCACAGGATCTGTAAAATATAGAATTTAATCATATTAGTCTCTGTATAGTCATTCACCAGCTGTGCTACCAACAATAAAGGGCATTATAAAGAAGAAAGTCACAGTAATTGGTCTCATTAAAAATGCCCCAAAGCATCCCGTCATTCTTTATGTTTTAGCAGCACACCATGTAGGAGTACGGTTAGTTTTAACGTCCATAATAAAGCGTAAAATGAGCCTATAGTTTACCTTTGGGGGGCAGTGAGGAATAGTAGCTCTGAAACTGTGTGCACAGCTGGTTTCAGGTTTTAAGTGTAAATCGGACCATCCTAATGAGAAACTCACTTACCATTTGATCAGCATGCAACAGGGAAATCAGGAATCACTAAATTTATGACCATTATGGGCCTTTGTTAATGGATGTGTAGCTGAGTCAAATTCAGTGTTCTGTGAGGAGAGATGTGGATAGACCTTCGAATCTTTCGTTTCTTTTCCTGGACAATGTTGATTTTGGCTGGATGCAAGTTTCTGATGTTGGCTAGACACTGGGAGAGCAGACTCGGGGTGCTTCCTTCTCATTCTCACACACATTTGGATGGGAAATGTGTGTTGGCAAAGTGACAGAAGTTACTAACAGAAATCTGATCCACTGTGGAAAAAAACAGTCATTCTGTAAGAAAAGGTCATCAGCCAGAAGTCTTAACGCAATGGAATATCTAGTAATGATAAAGTTTTATTCTGTATATACCTTATTTGCACATGAATAAAGACTTTTTTTCTTTCCCAGGATTATAAACATTGCTCTTTTTTTTTCTATTTTACAATTTTTGTTTTTACATGACTCACTCTGGAAACTCAAGAGTAACATACTAATCCACAATCAAGGGAGACTGACAGAGACGCCCACTTAGACCCATCCGAAGCTGAGACTGTCGAAGTACTTGGTGGCCTGCCGTAAAAAACAAAGGCAGAGAAAGACTGACCAACAGGCCCATCAATCATCTGCCAGAGTGGCAGGAAGGTAATAGACGCATACACGCAAAAGGTTTCAGAAATAAAAAGGCCAACCCACACGATCCACACCAAGAGCACCAACAGAATCAAAAACACTTTATATCACATCTAGAGTACATTATTCCTGAGGTGACAGCATCTGATTTTAGCACTTAAGAGTACAATGAAACATCTGGATGGCTGTTGAGGTTATGTTCTTTCTCCATTGTTTTCCATGCATTTCTAAAGGGATTCTGTTGGAGCGTTTCATCAGATCAAATTACTTCTTTGTATAAAGCGACTGAATCACCATGCCAGCATTTTAGCTAAATAACTACATTTCATGTATACTTCAGAACATTTAGTACTAGAACTACTACACTACCGACTGTTTTGCAGTTTTGTTAACACTTGCATGGACATGGCCTGCTCTCTTGGTTTACATTCATTAAAGATCATTACATTAAGTAAGTATCAAGTTTCCTCTATTTTATATTCATACAAATGCATGGAAACTAACTGCTGTCTGTAATGTAGGGGCAAGACAAGTAACTACAGCAATACTATCTGCTTTAAGATAAGATATCGCTCTGCAGTATATTAAGCTAACTGCTAACACTAATATGCAGCATGCTCACAATCCCCATTGTATCATGCTAATGTTGACAGGTATTGTGTTTACCATGTTCCTTTGTGATTTCCTTTGTTATCATTGTAAAATTTCAAAATTACTAATAAAAACAAAGTACAGCCATATACAATATATAAATGACTGATTAGCCAACATTATATCACCCATTGGTTTATAAGGTCCTGCTTCAATCAGTGACAGAGGCACACATCATGTCCATCAGAAATAAATAAGTAAATAAATAAAAATAGGTTTTTAAAGCCAAATATTACCATATTTGGACAAGGACGTAAACAACTAACAGTAGGTGCATGCATGGACAGTCAAAAGTATCATGCATACATGCAATAAATATACAAACAAAACAGAGTGAATTTCACTCACTGAAACTGGAGCACAGACATCTGTTAGCACAATTAACTGCATTATCTGTCAGTCAGTTGCAATAAAAATGCTTTTATAGGGCCCAACACTGCAAAGATGTTCGATGGTCCCAGGCTGACTCCAGTTAAGATGAGGTGAGGCCTTAGTGGACAGTTTGTCAGTGCCAAAGTATCACATAAAGCTCCATGCCTCCAAATAACAAATTTAGACAGGGTTTGGAAAAAAAAAAAACACATGAAAAGCAAAATGATCAGATGGGTGTTGCCAAAAGAAAAGTCAGGGTATTACAAAAGCACACCAATGTCCATGTCTACCCATCCAGTGGCAAAACACCACTAATTAACGGTGATAAAGGAAGTGAATTCAGTAAAAGACTATAGTCATGATGCTTCAGAGTCCGGTTCAATCAGTGTGGATATTTATTGGTAAAATCTTTACCTGAGCTCTTAAAGTCAAAAGACCAACAAAGCCAAAAGGCTTAATCCTCTGAGTGCCATCAGTTTGTGTTCACCTGATAGTTGAAATACCAAACATTGCAACATGGTTTGGAAAACTACCCGCAATTGAATAAAGTACTCATGAATTGTCGTAAATGAGCTAAATTACTGGCATGCTCCTTAAATAATAGTGAACAAAATGGTCTGAATCAATCAGAAAGACTGAATAGTGATTTCAAACATCATGTATACCTATCTGGTTCTCTTTTGTTCCTCAGCAGAGCCAAATGCTGTCCCCTCAAGAGACGGCAGTAATAGCTGGTCATACCTTAACATACCATGAACTAATGCCGGACACTCAGTATATTATGCTCTCCATCATTACACAGTAAAGCAGGAATATCATGCAGCACACTGAAACAATTTGAAATGTATCTTGCCTTGGTAACATTGCATAAATGTTATAGTAATAGGTTTCTCCACAAGAGAATACAAGTCCTACTGTATATGGCACTTGATATTCGTAAGGGTTAATAAATGCAGAGCATGAATGCCATTGTTATTTTCATCACATTTTTTGGAAGATTATAGTTAAAGATGGAGGAAAACATTGAAAATAAAAAGTTCCTGTCAGACCATTGCGAAACTTCCTGACAATGATGGTTTTGATGTAATGACCGTGGTGCCGGTGGAGCTTTGCCACAAAAGAAGTCTGAAGAGCTAGGCTCTCTTGATTGGACTTGCAGAAATGCGTCAGACACAAAAAACTGACATAAGTCACTGTGATGTAATTGTTTAGCCAACAAAAGGATTCTGAAGAGGGTGAATGTTAGTGGTAATGTGATATGTATAGATTAAATTGTGTGGTTTTCAACTTCCCCACAGAATTAAGTAGTTCTCTGCAAACATCCGCCAGTGTTTATAGAGTATACACAAAAAGACGCACTCCTCGGTCTTGCTTCCTAGCGTCCTCAATTTCCTACACTGTTGACATTTCGAGTGCCATAAACAAATAACTGTTGATTTGTTTTAATGTTCAAATCTAACATTTGGTGTGAATGCTCAGCATGAAAGCATTTTTCATATTTAACCACAGAGTACACATACCAAAGTATCTCATATTACTAAACAAGGGGAAAAAAATAGTCTCAACGCTTGTATATGACCAACTTCTAAATGAAACCCGTCACACATGTTCTTTTTTATTTAAAATGATGTGATTGGTTCCTGTTAAAGTCCTAAATATTAATCATCGACAAAACAAACTGTCAAATCAGCTGGTTTATGTAAAAATGGCAGTTTTATTTTAAAGATTTAAAACTTGTGTTTCAAACAATCACATCCAAGTTTGAAGTCTGGCTATTATTTCCTGCCAATAAAGACTGCATAAGTACGCAAATGAACTGTAAAATTACAGCAAGTGGTTTTCCACATACTGCATATTCAAAATATTTTTATCCCAAAATTCATGAAGTGTTTTTCATTTGTTGACATTGATATTTGGCTTTGATAGGAATCCAGTTTGGCCCTGTGAAATTTGTTATTGTTTTTACAGCAGATATATTTGCTTTAAAGCAGTGGTTTGACTGATTAGCGCTTTTTTTTTCCTTTATAAAAAAATGTACTTTACTGTTCTCTCTTTGGCATTTACGATCACAAAAATTTAATAAAACCATGTACAGTAGTATCAGCACATCACATGGATTATGTAGGTATTTTTAATATATGTAATAAATATGAGAAGAAGGCACACAAAATGAAAAAGGAGGAACTTTTTTTTTTTTGTTGAGAAACTGATATATCAGTGAGCCAGAGTGATAGTATGAAGCTCTTGTATAGTAGTTGATATCACAGTATAATAAATATGACAGAGGCAACTTCACTACACAGATATAAAGGCTGTTCTTCAGCAACGAGATCAAACCGTGAAGAGAAACAGCAGCTGCACTTTGAATTGCAGTGCCGACAGTAGTCATTTAATTTAAAAAGTGACAGCAGTGAATACAAATATACCCTTTTTTCCCCTTCATTTTGACCAAATTTTGACATAAATGTTGAATACAAATTTCCTGTAACTCTTTTTTTTTTTTTAAATTTAAAAACAGCAGAATGATATCCTGATTCTTCGGTCAAATAACCTTTAAATAATTAAATACTATTATTACTATCTTCCATTCAGCAGCCACAGTCTAAAAAGGGGTTTGTATGAGTCACAGAGTCCACATGGCACTAGAGATTTTGTCCACTGAGTACGTACAGGACACCAGCCAAGCTTGTCCTGACTGGTTTATGCGTGCTATGGCAGCAAAGTTTTTACCGGGGCAATCCAAAACCAAGGCAGAAAATCCATATGATCAGCTACAATGTCAAAATCTGTACACTCAAAAACAAGCACTCTGTGGCAGTAGGAGGTTCAGCTTTTGTGCAAAAACATAACAATGAACATGACTTTCACACTGCAAAAAACAGCATCTACATTAAAGAACAGCATAGTGAAGTGAAGACAATGTCCTCAGAGACACTGTGTAAATGCTCTGGGTAATGTTATCTAAAAACCAGACTGAGACAATATTATTATGAGCAACCCAGATGAGGCAAACGAAGGGCAAGAGCTCGTGATGATGTGATGATTTGGCATCTCTTGCTCCAAGCTTGGCCAATTTCTTAACCAAAAAAACAATAAATACCTATTAACTAACCACTGCAAATCGATTCAAAATATACTCTCGCAAAGGGCAGCGCTGTTTCTGGCAGTGGTGAATATAACTGCTCAACATATTCAATAAACAGAAAGTCCACCCATTGTGATTCAAATCCCTCTGATACTGTAAGGCAGTTGAGTCTCTTTGTAAGAAACCAAGTCAGACAAAAACTCGCCAATCAAAACGAAACTTTGGATTCCTCTAATCTCAGCTGGCGGGTACCACTTAAGGATGATGGACAGTTAAGTTGAGGTCTTTCCTAGCTTTCATATCATTATATTCTGATATGCATTTCTTTCGTCACTCGCACCCTGGCGAAATCCTTAAGAGAAACCGCTGATAATACAAAAGAAACTGGCAGAACGCGGGGCTCACGTTTTTTTTGTTTGTTTAAAGCGCTTTTCAACGGGCGCTCATCATTTTGGTGGCAGCGCTGCATGCTGGTTGCCATGTTGGAGATACGAAGGGGTGGAGATACAGGGTTGGATTATGTTATTCGGAGGTCATGATGGGATGGCATGGTGTCTGGTGTCAGTCACAACCCAGACCAGTACCAGTTGAAGGGACAGCATTAGCCACAGCGACGGAGTCAGGCCGGACACCCCGCCACAGTCAGCGTTATCTTCCTAGTGGCAAGCAGGGAAAAAGGAAACTATAGTTAGTATTTGTTACAGAAAATTCATTAAAAATTGTCCATATATATATATACATATATATATATATGTCAGCAGTCCACCAACAACTTTTCCACTGCTTTTGCTCTTTTTGTAAAAGAAAAAAAAGCCACTAAAAGGTTTACATATATTACAAGTACATACTCTTATAAGACTTTATTTTTCTGAATGTCCTGAATCTGATATATTACAAAAGGAATTCCTTAACTTAAGCTTAAAAGGAGGAATGATATTTATAGACAGTTCAATGTTGAGTTAATCAGATGAAGAAAATAAACATTGTATTTCTCTTAAAAATATTATTTCATTACCCTGGTGCTTGTGCCTTTAGTTATATAAAACTCTAAGATAGGTTTATCAGAATTTCATTTTACATATTTATGGCTTCCCTTGAAAAGGACCTAATGACTACCTTGAGTGCAGTTGCTTTGAGAAATAACTACTGTCGACCAGTAGTCGTAACTGAGCTTTACTTCCTAATGTTGTGTTTGGGAATAAAGAAAAGAAATACGTAAGCTAAAGAGACAGCTGACCATATCTACATCTGTTTTTCTATTTTTCTTAACATTTTTTATAACACTGGCAATGTTTTAATTCATTTTAAAAATGAATGTGAGCTTCATTCGTTTTTTAGTATTATGCAAAGGTTTTGAGCCAGCCCTATTTTAATTTATCTTTTGCTAAAGCAACTAGACTATAAAACAGTTTAACAGTGACTTTTGACAGACATACATAAAACACAGTGGAGGCGCTGTCATGGTTTAGAGCTGCATTTCAGCCAGTGGTGTTAGGAATCGTATCAAAACTGATGGAATCACAAATGCTTCATACAATATCATCTATAAAGTGCCTAATTGGGAACAGCTTAATTTGTCTGCGGGACAATGATCCCGAACTCATTGCCAGTACAGTAAAAGCATACCTGGAAAAACATGCGATGGAACACTATCAATCAGGAAGTGACCTCCCCAGAGTCCGGAGCTCAGCAGGGTAGGATCATCTTGACTCCTTGAACAAAAGGCAGCCACGATCCAAAGAAGATCTTTGAATGTTCTTCAAGAAGCCTGGAGAACTATTTCTGAAGACTACTTCAAGAAATTCCAAGAAAGCTGCCTCAGAGGGTTCAGGCTGTGTTGAAGAATAACGGGGGCCATAGCGATTTTCAAGAATTGTCATACTCTATTTTCATTTATGTTTGCACCTGTTTCAATAAATCACTGTTCCCATTTCCCTTGTCCTTGCAAATATATAAATGTGGGTTGGCTCACAACTTTTGCACAGCACTGTGGCTGGTCACATTTCCTTTTGCAGACTGAAGCCTGGTTTTGTCTACCTCTGGCTTATATAACCTTCATAACTTCCACCTAAATGTATGTGCAATGTGACAGTGGGAGGCTTGACAGTAGCAAGTTTCTTACAACTGTACAACAGAATTAACAAAGGACAATGAAGCATAGAAAGCGCCCTAAATGAGCTATGCAGGGATAACACATGTGGTCACAAAATATGAAACGGTATCAGGATGTTTTTTTATACTTGACTGGAAAACTTTGGATAAACGAATTCCCCTGATCTTGTTTGGCAAAAGAAAAGAAAATCTAGACATAGATGATAGGTGAGTGGTCTGTTTTTGCTAGCATCCGGATACATCAGTAACCAGTAGACACTTGAAGACAGATAATGATTGATGGGGAACAATACAACAAGAATGGCTTGAAGTTCAAAGTCAGTTAAGGAAGGGGAGGTAAGTCGGGAAGGTGAAGTCAGATGGTGGTATAAAGTAAGAGGGAGCAGCAGGTGAGGAAAAAGTGTGGAAAAGCAATGGAAAAAAGATAAAATAGTGAAACAAAGCAGGGATGTGAAAATAGGGGAGGAGACAAGATTTGAAACATTAAGGGAAAAAAGAAGCAAGAGTTACGAGCAAGATCGAGCATTCGAAAATAATAACAAAGTGTTAACGAGAGAGAGTGAGCGTTATGGGACTGACCCGAGACAGCACATGAACAGTGGCAGCAGTAACATGAGCAGAGAGGAAGCCAATGGGGAGCCTGCGCTCTTTCGGCACATGACCTCATCCTAACCATCAACAGCCAATCATAAGGCGGGAAACAGAGAAAACAGAGAGAAAGAGAATCATGCAGCAAAGGGTCCATATAGTTAGCAGGTTAGAAAGGAAATATGAGCAGAAAAGGAAGAAATAATTAGATTACATACACAAACAGTAGTACAAGGCAGATGCACTCCCTTCAGAGACAAGTGTGAGAGAAAGTTAGTGTGTGGGTGGATGGGTGGGTGTTTGCATATGCGTGTGTGAGTGAGCAACACAGTGCAGGCAGAAGAGTTCATTTTTAAGACTGAAAAACTTTGATGCTGGAAAAAGACTATAGAGTGAAAACAAACAAAGCATTCAAGCACAGGGGTTTCACACGCAAAGATTCTGTGCTGCTCATAAAAATGTTTGTTTAGCTTAGTTATTCATAAATCAAGTAACAACCGACTGTTTATCTTTGCATGGGAAACCTACGCACATACAGCTTTTGAGGGATTTCACAAAAGACAAAAGAATCCAAAAGAGAAATGGCATGCACGATGTAAAGATATTAGTTATGGAAAGGTGCCAAGGGTTCAGCACTGATATATTGTTCCCATTCTGGGAGACAGTCTTAAGGACTTTGAGGAAGTGACTCATGCTTTGACCAAAATGACTCTGGTCTCTCCTTAATTGGCCTCTATCATGTTGGTGTTGGTACCTCTTACGCTCAGGGTTACTAAAAAAAAACGCTAAAATGTTTTTCGCACAATAAAAAGGCATTTTGAGAACAGGCTTGAATCATGAGAACTTAAAATTACAGTCACTGGACATTTTATTAGGTACACCTTACTAATGTAGTACCAGTTTGGAACCCTTTTTGCCTTCATGGCTACTTCTTACTTCTTCATGTCAAAGATTCAATAGGGTGCTGGAGAAATTTCTCACAGATTTTGGAGGATATAGACATGATAGTATCACACATTTTCTGCAGATTTGCACATCCACAATGCCAATGTCCTGTTCCACCACATTCCAAAGGAGTTCGTTGAATTGAGATCTGGTGACTGTAGAGGCCATTTGAGTACAATGAACTCATTGTCATGTTCACAAAACCAGTCTGAGATGATGTGAACCTTGTGACATGGTGCGTTATCAATAATCAGAGGATCAGTACACTGTAGTGATAAAGTGAATAAACAACGCTAAATTTTCTTTAATGTTGAACAAGGCAGGATCAGTGTCTTAGTGTTGTTTATACCAAATTCTGAGCCAGCCATCTGAATGTCACAGAAGGAATCAAGACTCATCAGACCAAGCAACATTTTTCTAATCTGTTATTGTCCAATTTTGGTGGGGCAATACAAATTGCAGCCTCAGTTTCCTGTTTTTAGCTGACAGGATTGCAGTCTTCTGCAGCTGTAGCCCAACTGCTTCAAGGTTCAATGTGTTAGGATGCTCTTCTGCATACCATGGTTGTAACGAGTTACTGTTGTCTTAAAATCAGCTCAAAGCAGTCTGGCCAATCTCCTCTCACCTCATGCATCAACACAAGCATCTTAATCTAAACAACTGTTGTTCACTGGGTATTTTAGACTGTTTTTTGGACCATTTTCTGCAAACCCTAGAGATGGTTTGTGGGAAAATCCTCAGCAGGTTCGGAAATACTCTGAAATACTAGAATCAACAACTGTGCCACATTCAAAGACAAGTTCAAAGACAAACTCAACTTTGTTCTCATTTCTGATGCTCAGTTTGAACTTCACCAGGTCATTTTTAACATGTCTACGTGACTTAATGCATTTGAGTTGCTGCCATGCTATTCTCTAATAACATATTTGCAATAATGAGCAGAGGAACAGGTGTACCTATTAAAGTGCCTGGTGAGTGTATAGTACAAAATATATAACTACACTCAGTAAAGGCTTGCTGGTTGAACATCTGGTTAAATGTCCTTGGGTGTTGCAGATTTTCTCTGAAAAAGTCTGCTATTATCAGTCCATCCATTTATCTATTCTCTTCTGCTCGTCTTTATCAGGGTCACAGGGGGCTGGAGCCTATCCCACCTACATTAGGGAGAGAACCGGAGTACACCCTGGACAGGTTGCCAGTCTGTCGCAAGGCTAACATAGAGAGGCAGACAATCAATCAAACCCACAGTCATACCTATGGGCAATTTGAAATCACCAATTAATCTAACCCCACTAAGTGCATGTCTGAGGCTAAGGGAGAAAGCCAGAGTAGAACCCAACAAAGAATCCAAATATCTTCCTTGGACCAGACAAAAGGTCTTTGCAGACTGGAGATGATAAACTAGCACAGAACAACCAATTTTTTTTTAAAAAAAGGGGAAAAAATCATCCAAGTCTGATTAAAGGCACTTACATGACTATTGTTATCAAAACAAGCTGCAGGCCCCTTCCTGTACCGCGGCTCGGAAGCCAATTGACAAGGATCAGGCCCTTGTGCTGGATGACTAAAGTCAGGAACATGACAACTTCTGATTGATTCTGCATTAGTAATAACAGCAACAAATAGTGCTTTGTTCAGGAGACACAGTTTTTACGTACAGCTGGAATAGTGTTAAATCATACATCTTGATTACTAAACAAAACCACTAGTTGGAATACATTGCTTAATACTGCAACGATGTGGCCATCATGTTCTACAATGGTGTTTTCCAAGAGGCTTTACCTCTAATTGATCACAGCTTTGTGTATTTGCGAGAACATCATTGATTTGTTTGTAAGCTATTCAGACTTATCCCACAAAACCATCTGCCATACAGACTTAGAAACCCGAGCATTACAAGTCTCAATTCTGGGCCAATTTGTAAATGTCAATTACGGCGGAAATGATCATTTTTGTGGGTGTGCGATTCTAAGACACAAATGAGGGAAATACTCCACGGTAACCACTGTCGATAATGGAAAACAACCCTTTTACAGAAGCTTGGAGAATGAACATTCAGTTGTTTACCACAAGTCCTCTTTAAATGGCGAGTGGTGAAAAATATCAGTCATAATCAGCATCTATGTTCTCCAAAGCACAAACTTCATAAACATCTGTTCCCTGAGTCAAGTGTACACACTGTCTACCAGATTACAGTTGGTGTTTAGTAAAAGGATACACTCCTGTTCTTCCTGCTTTAATATCTTTTCCTGACATTCACAGCCATGTTCTGTTTCTGCAACGATGAAGACGAGGTTCGTCTTGGGCAGCCTTTCGGCGTGATAGAGCCTGGAGAAGGGAAGACACACAAGAGACACAAAAGCAGTTGTTGACACGTGGGCTTGAGTCCAGGAAAGATATGATTTCATTCAAACATGTTCACAAGAGATACAGGAAGTTGAATGTTTAACCAGAAAGCAGTGAAGTAAAGATGCAGTAATTCTCATCTCTTTTTCACAAAAGTAGTCAGCTATTGGTTTGCACACACAGTGGATCACTCAGTCAAGTTTGTCAACCATTTTAATTCCTATGGACACACAAACCTGCCTTACCATGCCACTGTCCTCTGAGAACTTTACTGAGACCCACATGTCGCTGGCGCTCAAATGATTTTCTCTGCTTTTTTATTTTATTTTTTTTTATAGTGGTCATTAAAAAGAAACGTGTGTGCAGCTAATGTGCAGGAATTCCATGCGGCACGCAGGCAGGCACTCCATTAGCCGGCAAGAGGGGACCTTAAAACACCACACATGCCCACGCACATGCACAAATCACACATGAAAATGCCAAGTGACTTGACTTCACTTTTATGGCATGCAAATGTTTTCAAAGGTTTTAGGCCCATCTCAGGGGGTTTTCATTTGTATTTTACAGATATTATTCTCTGCCAGTGTCTACACAGCAAGTGCCTATTGTGTAGCTGAGACGGGTTTTTAAGGTTTACCTTGAGCACTTCTCTGTGTCGATTAGGCCTCTAAAAGACAGGCTGTCATTCTCAAAGTAGTATTGATATTCCTCCTTGATGCAGACCTCCTTCTCCACATCCGGTGCATCATCGGTAGCTGTAGAAGCACATTCAGGTATGTTTTTGGTTAACACACAATTAAAACAACAGCTCTGATATATTTTCGCCTATTATACATATGGAAAACATTAGCGTTCATTTAGTTGTGTTTTGAATTATTTTTATTTAAAGAGCACCTGTGTGAACCCAAAGCGCTTCACACAACGAAACAACTTCATAATGAGTAGATTGTAAAGTTTAAGTAGTGTAAAATTCATAGTTCGCCTGTGAGCTTATGAATGTTTCCCAGAATTTCTGCTTATGAGCACAAGTTCTGGAACATCCCTCAATTGACACTTCTGTCAATCTGTTGATATTTTCGTGAACAGTGGGGGTTGTGTCGTTTTGAATCATCATCAGCATCATCTCCTTTCCCTTCATAAAGAATTTTCCAGTGTTTCATATGCTACAGGAAAAGATAGAGGAAGCATTGGAGCGTTTTTTCCTCAGTATTTAGAGGGACTTTTGCGGGACTTTTGCTATCCTCTGTAAAGCTGATTAAGTTATAGTTTCTTTTACCATCCCATTTGCTCTTGTTTGTGTCTACATTTTCTAATGACACTGAGCTTTAAAGAAAACCTAACACAGACAGTCATTCTCTGTAGGGAGTGCTGTACAAATAGTACATTTATCCTCTGTTTATATGTGACAATTAAAGCAGCTTAAGAGATAAAGTTTATTGCCTCCTCCCAGGAGAAACCAGCCATGTAAATAGTAATATTTAAATTTAGAAAAAAAAAGAAAGGAACATTTCTGGGCATTAACATCAGTTCTCACATTTTCTTGGGGATGACAGCATAAAACTAATGCCAAAGCTTTAATAAACTAAAACTCGTATTTTGCCAAAGCCGTATGAAAAGAAATGTCTTTAACAAAGAGAGAGGGAGGCGTGGTATTCTGTTTCTGAACATCCATCATAATTAATTCTCCATAAGGGTATACAGACCTCCAAAAATTTCTTAGAAACAATTCAACCCCCTTGTTTGCATGTGAGATTAATAGGAACCAACCTGCTTCCCCGAAGTTAGGTATAGTGATGCTGACCACTACCTGTTGCATTATTGACCTAAGAGCAAAAAAGAAATCCCAGACACAAACAAATAGTTAAATTCATTTGATTTCATATATATTAAAACAAAAATCTATTTAGGTACTCATGAAGATAAAACCAAACTGCTAAACAAACTAAATTATATCCAAATTTCGTATTTTCAGTACTGCGCAAACGTCTTGAGCCGTCACTCGTTTCATTATATTTTGCTAGGAAAACAGGGAATAGGAGCACCGACTTCTTGAAATGTGAAAACATAGGTGGAAATACAACATGTAAGTCAAAAATAGTGTTTGTAAAATTCAAACCAGCTTGCAAGTTATTACTTGGTATGATCACCTTTAGGCAAGCTCTGATGATAAACATCACTCGGACACAAGTGGACCGAAGCACGTTTGTGAAAAGCAGACATTACAGCCGAGGCTTTAGGACAGGGGTGGGCAACTCCAGGCCTCGCGGGCCGGTGTCCTGCAGGTTTTAGATCTGACCCTGGGTCAACACACCTGAATCAAATGATTAGTTCATTACCAGGCCTCTGGAGAACTTCAAGACATGTTGAGGAGGTAATTTAGCCATTTGAATCAGCTGTGTTGGATCAAGGACACATCTAAAACCTGCAGGCAACGGCCCTCGAGGCCTGGAGTTGCCCACCCTTGCTTTAGGACAACTGTCTTATAATTTCTTTAAATAGTCTTCAAGATTAGTTCTTTAAGCTTCTTGGTAGACATTCAAAGCTCTTCTCTGGATGCCTTTAGTACCATTCTCTGTCAAGATGATCCCACACTGCTTCAATAATACTAAGGTTCAGGCTCTGGGGACTCCAATCTATGACTAATAGTGTTCCATTGTGTGCTTTTCTACCAAGTTATGCTTTTATTGCACTGGCAGTCTGTTTGGGATCATTGTTATGCTAAAAAATGAAGCCACTGCAATCAGGTCTGATTGGCAACCTCCTCCATATATTTTAACCATATATATTGACGATGATTTTAACCAAAAATATCCAATTTTGATCCTAAGATCGGCTTCTTGACAGTGACCCTTCCATAGATTGTTTTTTGAGCATGAAGTTTTCTTTTTCTTGAGTTAAGTGTCCTTTTATGCTTGGATGATTCATAGGTTAGTGCAAAGTGGCTTAAAAAACAACCAACAAAACACTCATTTGAAAATGGTTAAGAAATTGGACTGAAAATCTAGTGAAAAAGCAGCCAATGTCCAAAGAACAAGGTTGAAAGACTTTCGTAATGCCTGGACAACTAAAGATAAAGAGCACTTTCAAAAGTTACAAGCAGTCTCGCTCCTGGACACAAAATATAAAGAAATTAGGTTTAGCTCAAGCAATTTGCATACTGTAGTTGAAAAGCCCTAATATTTAATTCAACGGTGTGAATATGGATACATTTTAAGTGGCCTTAAAATATATTTTTATTGGACATGTTGTAATGAGATCAAGACAGTGACACAGCACATAAATCAAGAGATGATTTCCCGGAATGTAGACTGTCTAGGGGAAAATTCAGCTATTAAACAGATGCCATACGTCCATGTGGAGGAACAAATCCTGCTTTCCATGTATTTTTGGGTTAAGGACTTACAATTCTTGCTTCTATAGAGCATATTTCTGTTAATAATGGGATGACACCAATGCAGACCATAATATTAAAAAATTAAAAATCAAACAAATAACAAAAAGAACTCACCAGGCAGCAGCAGTTGCCCACCATCCCAAATTTAATATATCTGCTATTGTGGGCTTAAAGGGAGAAAAATTAGAAAAGCATATCAGATGAGCACAAAATAAAACCTATAATGAATAGTTTAGCATTCATTTTAAGCTGGTTAAGCCTGTCTGAATATCCTGTTTGTGTTTACAGTAGCTGTCTAGTTTTGCACAGCACAAAGACCGAAAGTTCCAGCCAGAGGTTTTATTTTCTTCCTTTGTGAGGAAATTAGAGCACAGTCCTCGTCAACAGATGTGAGGATAACTATGTAAACAAAGAACCAGTGAGAAAACAAAGTAGCACACGGTTTAAATAAAAGGCCCAACATGTTGCTTTGATTATAGTTAGCATGCGAGGGCCTTGTTTCGGTGAATCAGTGCTGTACTCTTTCCTTTTAGTTGACGGTGTCCTAAGTCATCAAGGAAGCTTTACTAACCGTGTTACACTGGCTGCTGACAGTGTCTTTGATCAGAAGATATCTGTGTCTTTCATCTCACCTTGGTCACTAGACCATGTACGAATATGTGGTAACAGCTGGGAAATGACATCGTTTTGTTTGTCTAATCAATGATTTGAAATTTTTGCAAATGCAAATACCTCTGTTAGGTTTCGGCTTATTGCCTCTACCTATAATGGAAACATTTTAACATCAAGAGAAAGCATCAGTGTTATTGTAAAATCTGCAGATAATTTCCATCATTCCACAGGAAGTTGCATCTTTTGTAAGTGACCAAAAAAGTGCCAGCTTGTACATCGCTTGATGTGTTAGCCAAGCAATTCTGTTACTCTAACTGAAACATCCACTTTAGCCATGATTTCACCATTCCCTCTGCTTTCCCTACTATCTGCACTATCCAGATTTATGGCTCCCTTTAGAGTGATGGTCTGTATTTGTGTATGTGTGCATGCATGCCATCAAGCAGGTATGAGTACAAATGGCATCACGTTTACTTGCATCTGTCCTTCTGTTCATGCAAGGAAATTAATTAATGTATGGATATCAGAACGTGTAGGTGTGCAATAATGCGGGGCTCAGTTTGTGTGATAGGTTTTGCGTGTTTATAGTCTCTGGCTTATGTAACTTACCACGTAGACGGATCGCATGCCGGCAGATGTTTTGTCCTCTTTCTTGGGATCACAGAGCGACTGGTAGTTATACGTACTCTTGTTGGTATACAGAGACGAGTTGATCAAGCTTCTCATAATACAAGGGTCGATCTCACCGAAGAATTTCCCAATCTAGTTTTGCAGCAGGGATCAGGTATTCAGGGCACAGAATGATAATTTAAAAAAAAAAAAGCTGAAATAAGAACTTGCACAAAGAAATCATATAATTAACAAGACAAATGCACGAGTAGTAAACATGCCCCAAGGTCCACAAACTACCTACAGCCCACAGATAAATGGATGAAAAAAGCAAAAACTTCTTAAATGGAAATTGTAAGTGGTATTTTTCATTTACAGAATGCTTAAGCTGCTTGATAATTGGAATTTATGATTATATACTTACCAGGCTATTTATTAGGTACACCTTGCTAGTACTGAATTGGACTCTCTTTGCCTGCAAAACCACCAGTTTTTTTGTAGAACAGATACAAAGATGTGTGGGAACTGTTCCTCAGATATGTTGGTCCATACTGACATGACAGAAGTATATAATTGCCGCAGATTTGTCGGCTACACATCCGTGATGCAAATCCTCCATTTCACCACTGACGACAGTTATCTGGTGAATGTGGAAGACATTTGAGTCCACTAAAGATACCAGTTTGGAAGATCTGAGCTGTGTGACATGGTGCATTATCCTGTTGGAAGCAGCAATCAAAAGATAATGTAATCAGGCCATCATGTAATGATTGCCAGCAACAACACCAAGGTAGGCTATGGCATTAAAATAATACTCAAGGGGGGCGACATGTGCCCAGACTATTACAGCACCAGCAGCCGCCTACAAGGCAGGATGCTTTCGTGTTGTTCATGCCAAATTCTGAAACTGCTATCCAAGTGGTTGCAAGAGAAATCAAGACTCATCTGAACAGGCAATGTCTTCTACTGTCCAATTTTAGTGAGTCTGTGTTAATTGTAGCCTCACTTTCTTGTTCTCAGCTGACAGAAGCCTGATGTTTGCTTTGAACCTGGCCATCTTGACCATGTCTACATACCTAAATGTGTTAAGATAGTGCCTGAGGTCAGATGGCCCATGATGTGGGCCATCTGACCTCAGGTGTACCTAATAAAGTGGTCAGTGATTGTAAATTTGCTGAAACCCCCCCCCCAAAAACAAAGTAAAACAGATGCAACAAAAAGTCATGAAACTGTAGACATGTGCAAAAAATGTTCACAGTGAATTTAAAGACAAACAGACAGCAAATCACCTTTAAACCAGGATGACTGACTTCGGTATAATCTGATTAACACAGTCCATCGGGCAGCCATAAATTTTTACTTGAGGGAAGTAGTTTGCCTCAGAATATCAGAGGTATCACATGACTATGTGCATGGAAGTGTTTAAGTAATAGTGTTTCCAGGAGGGCGTGTGTACAGTAAGTAGTGCTCTGTGTGTTTGTGTATGTGTGTACACTTTAGGAAATGCAGTCATTCGCTCAGGTCACTGTTAACAAGCTGTCCTCCATATATTCATTCCTCTTTATCTTAACATTGACAGGGTATATAAATCTTTTAATCTATAAGGTAAAGTGACCCTTCTTTTCTTTCCACGTGCAATAACACAATGAATGAATTAACAGTCCCAGCACTGTTAGCTTGCAGACACCCTGAGGGCATTTTGGAGAAAGGACACAGAAAGAGGGAGAGAAAAGGGGAAGCTCACGGAGAGAGAAACACTGCTGCCGTAGGAAATATGACTGAGGGCACACTGTCTTTTTTAAACAAGGTCACTGGGTTTTAGTGCTGCTGAAGCAACTGATTTATCCAGCATGCACCCAACTCTGATTTGGGAAGGAGTTAAGGTGGCATAAAAATATTTACTCAGATGACAACAGGGGCCCATTGCCAGCCTTTAGAATAGGACAATAACAGTGCAGAGACATCTATTTTCTGTATTTGGGCTTTGTGAATTAGCTAATAATAGAAAGCCCTGGGAAACTTTATTAGGCTTCCTTGTTATGTTTTTTTTTAGTAATGAAAAAGCTAATTTAGGATTACTGAAGATTCACAAAAGACTTTGTTGGACATTTTGTGATATTCAAACTTTTATGGGCTTTGTATTAGAAAGCTGGCAAGTTAAAGACGAACTGCATTAGGCGAGTCCAAGAAAAGGTCAGTCTGTGTGTAAAACGACTTGTTGTTGAATTCAGTGGCGTATTTTGAGCATGTAAGTCCTTTGACAGTTGGACATAAAAAACAAATTTCTGTCAAGGTCAAGAAAAATGAAAGAAATATTGTTTTGACACAAAATATTTCAACTTAAATCCAACTTACTTTGAACCTCCATTTTCATTTCATGAACAGAATTTGATCAGTTGTTAACTTTTCACTTGAGTGTATAGATAATGTAAGTTTTTATAGGGTTCTGTGTCCTGTGAAAAACTAAATACACCCTTACTGCTTCCACTGGAATTAAGAAGGTAGGTAGTAGCCAAGTGCTGCTAATGAGATGCAAAGTTGTGGCAGTTTCCAGATGAGGAGACTTCAAATGTCTTTTAACATAATTCCATAGTCATCTGAGCAGTCGACGTCCAAGCAAATTCACCCAAATATGACAGTAAATATTAGGCCATCTGTCCAACAGCTAAACCTTTGCTGACACTTGGTCATTCAACAGGACAATGATCCCAAGCATAGCAGCAAATCTACAACCGAATGACTGACAAAGAAAAGAATCAAGATGTTGCCATGTCCCAGTCAAAGTCCAAATTCTCCAAACAACCTAACTGAAATGCTGTTGCGTGACCTTAAGAAAATAGTACACAAACAAATGCATGCAAACCTTAATGAACTGAACAATGTTATGAAGAAGAGTGAGCTAAAATTCCACTGCAGTGATGTGAGAGACTGATAAAGTTATACAGAAAATGATTACATAAAGTTCATGCTCCCAAATGTGGTTCTACAAACTACTGAATGAAGGGGTGTTAAGTTTTCACAGGACTGCAGAATTCTGGTCACATGAAATCAGGCAATCACAGATCATCATGGGCCATATGATGATCTAAATCACGAGTTAAAAGGTCTAACTTCAAAGGTTTTTTTTCTTTTAAATCATTTTTCTTTTCCTGTGTTATTTCTTATTTAGATAATAGACTTAAGGAACTAATGAAATGAGATCCCAGGATACTATTTTAGTATACTTAGACATATTTAAATACTACACTATTCTAAATTCTAAGTACCACAAAAGACTCATGTCATGATATCTGAAGAAAAAAATTCCTGGCATCCAAGTCATCAGATCACCAAATATCAATATCAACCTAAAATAATTGTTCCAAATTCACATAAAAGTGAAGGAGAAGACACATACAAGTATCACTAATGACAGTTCATGGTTAGTAAATCATAAACAGAATAAATAATTGATTAGTGGGATAAAAAATAATAATAATGAGTTCAAAATTAACAACTAAGAGTAACAACTACGTGATGCTTATTAAAGGGTCGTATTTAGAAATACTTGACTTCTTACCACTCCGAATCACTATTTATATTTTCAACTGCTGTGTGAATGAAAAAAAAAAAAAAAGAACAAAAACCAGAGGCCCACCTCATTAAAATGGTCAATCTGATTGGTCATCACCAAGAAGCCTCCATCATCCAGAATGTAACAGTTTAAATTCTGGAATTAAACAGATGATTAAACTGGCGCTGATTTTCATCCAAAACTAACAGCAAAACATTTTCCACATAACCGAACCTCTTACCTTATCGCCTATCGTACAGCCACACAGCTCATCCTTGCACTTGAAAACATAGAAGAGCAAAATGATGAAAACTGATAGGAATGACAAAATGTGTCAAATTGTGCACATACTGAATATTTAATGAAGATAGGATCTACTCACACTTTTTCTCTGTGAGGTGTTAGAGAAGATCTCTCTCCACATATCTATGTCCAAACGTACACCGACCACTGGGTTAAAACACAAAAGCCAGACATCCTAGATCATACTGGACCTCTGTGTCAACTTTCCACTCTGAACTCAGAAAATGGAACTTGGCTAAAGATCACAGACGACTAGACAACTTGATGTGTGGTTTGTGTATATGTGTTTGTGTATCTATGGCAGAGAGAAGAAGAAATAGAAAAACGTAGTGGCCATTAAATTAGAAGCAGCAAGTGTTCTTGGAGGAAAAAGAAGTTCACACTATAGGGTGTGGACATATAAATAAGATGCATTGCTTTAAGCGTAAGTGTGTTTATGTGTAGGCGGTTTAATAAAAGATAGAGCATGAAAAATGGGGTTTAAACATGTAAACACTCTGTGTTGTGATTTGTATTTGTGCACGTGTGTCCTTACCAGCTGGTTTGAGTGTGATATTGTCAATCTTGAGGTTTACTGCTTTACTCACTAGGACTGAACCCTCATACTGAGCTACAAGAAAAACCAAGGAAACACTGCATTGAAAATGGTATGTGCACATTTTCATTTTATGGCTACTAACAATTTACTAGCTTTATCATTAAAAGTTAGCAAACTAAACAAAATAACAATTCACAAAATTGTCTAAGGAGCTTGGAAAGAAAAGCGTCTGGACTTCTTCAAGTTGCTTGAAGACATTTCACCTCTCATCCAAGAAGCTGTCTTCAGTCCTAAGGTCAAATGGTTGAGAGTCCCAGATTTAAGCCCTAGGGGAGTGTCCCCCCCAAGAGGACATGGACCCCCTAATGATCCTCTACCTAATCACACGAGTCAAGGTGTGAAAACGGGTGTAGGTCACAATCAGCCAAGGTTTCGGGTGAACCCATTGTGAGACCTAGCCCCACCCTATCATGTGATTTCCTGAGGTCAAAAGGCCCAGGATGTGAGTGGGTGTTGAGGCGTCCGGGAAGGGATCTCAAAACTGGATTATAGATGGCAGGCAGTTGGTGTCGTAAGCCACCGCCTCTGTTCAAAGATGGTCATTCACAGTGTACATAGATGGCTTCTTTCACTCCTCTTTCAAACCATCTGTCTTCTCTTTCCAAAATGTGAACATTGGTGTCCTCGAAGGATTGACCTCTGTCCTTTAGATGCAGATGGACAGCCAAGTCTTGGCCCGTCGACTCCTTA
>VUQG01021806.1:31371-57513 GCA_015106755.1 Etia nguti | reverse complement strand
TCAAAAACGAAAGAAAACCATTAATCGACATATGAACATTACCTGATGCTGCTGAAGTGAAGCAGAGCAAAGAGGTTTTATTAGAGACACAGATAAGCGTTTTGCAATTTTGCATAATTTTACAACGAGCTCTGCATGAAGTGTGATTTTGTCGTGGTGGAAGCAAAACAGGAAAGTAAGAGGGAATTCATGACCATGTTTATTTGAAGCGAAATGTGAAGCGTAGTTTGGATCTTCTTTTGCTGCTGGTTCAGTCAATATTGTTTGGAGAGAGATCAAACCTGCAGCTTCAGAATCTAGCGCAAAAAGGACGTAAACACAAAGCGTGGACCCGCCGACGCATCAGAATCAGTGAGCTGTCGGCTTTCAGCCCCGACTGTGTCCGTGCCGTCGGGTGAGAAAGCCGACAGCTCACTGATTCTGATGCGTCGGTGGGTCCGCGCTTTGTGTTTACGTCTTAGTGCAGAATCCGTGTACCTGCTCTCATTTACTGTTTTAGCTGTTTGGTGGTTGTTGAAATTTTGTGAGGATTAACCTGAGATTCTAGCGTTTCGGGCAAAATAAATTTATATTTAAAAATCGATTCAGGATTTTAATGAATCGATATCACGTTATCGAAGCTAGAATCGATTTTAATCGATAAATCGATCATCAAAACCCACCCCTAATTTTAACTAAAAGTTATGGATGACATGAATTTATTGTTTATGTTTAAGATTACAGCTTTCTGGGTCTGAACAAGATAAATAAAATGATCTTGTTTTATAAAATTATTAAGGCTGCTCAGCATTTTTAGGTGCATTTTAACATCCACGCAGATACTTTAAAAAAGCTTTTAAATTGTGTTTATCTGTTTTAACTCCATCAGGATCTGCAGCAGGTGATGGTGTCTGGACCCAACCTGAATGAAACCAGTATTGTCTCGGGAGGTTATGGAGGACCTGCAGGGGGCATCATCCCAACCAGTACTATCAAAGGTACTTTTAGCAATCCATGCTTCCGTTCTCCGCAGGTATTGCTTTGTTGTTTATTCTTCTAAGTACTGGCATTTGTAATATCTCTGCAGGGATATTACAAATTTAAAGGTGCATTAAGTACAAGTTGCTGTTCAGTAAGTAATTTTCATGCTAAAAAGCATACATCAGTTGAACAGGATTTTTAATAAATACAGTTGACCCAGCAACTCATTTTTCAGGGGCTGACAGACACAAAATACCCTTAAAGAGTTCACTGCTCTATCTCCATTTTGTTTCACGATGTTCTGGCTGTTGTCAGATGAAGGCTGCCAGCTGTGTCAGAGATCTCTCAGTGCTTGTACTGTCCTCCAGTTACTGAAAGAGGTTGATACTTAGTGCACCTTTTAAGAAACAATAGCAGGAGCTTTGCTTCGTGTGTCACAAGAGAGCTGCTGACCTGCAGGCTCCTGGCTTATGTTACAAACATCCATATTCCTTAGGACCCGCAGTTTACTTCAACCCTGAGTATCTGGACAGAAGACGAGCCCCTGCACCAGGACCAGGTGGCTGTGTAATCTAATAACCCCTTTCTTTCTTATTTAACCTTGATATGTTGGTCTTATTTGGCCCCTTGTAAGAGGTTTTGAGGCTTGATGAGCGGACTTGTATGTAACCTTGCTTGTACCTACCGAACTCTGCCACTGAACAGCTTCAGCAAGAAGTAATGTTTTGGCACCTTTTGAAAGTAGGAATGAACTAACCAGATATTACAGGGCTGTCACATTCAATGTTGTGTTGATGTCTAAAAAAATCTGTTCTGTTTTGTACTTTGAAATGCACTTTGACCGTTTTGCCAGTATTTGGTACTTGCATCTCATCCCATGAATTCCATTTTCATCTTTTTTAAAAAAAATGCTTTTATTCTGCATGTGAAGCCTGCCTGGTGGATTATTATTTACTTCAAAACCCCTCTAACCCTACTCTTTATGTGTCCTCCACTGCAGAGCATAACAGTTTTTAAGCTCCTTTTGGACTTTCACTCCTTTCCATTAACATGGGTGGCTTCATGTCTGAATGCACAGTGTATAGCAGCACACTTTGTCCATGATAATTTCCAAATCAAAGAAAGTGCACACATTTACACGTTCTGTAAATGCAGTATGTCACATTTCATGACTTAAGTACCACTGACACGGGATTGATCAGGATATAAGAGCATTGGGTAACTTTACATCAGTATCACCTGTCACCACCTAGCTATGATGGTAAGAAATTGCACCCTAATGCTAAATATATCACTTGATGTACTCTCAAACCTTGTATGTGATACATAATATCCAGTCCAGTTACCATGGTTATGTCTACGAATGTTGTGGGAATGTTTGAAGAGTCACATAGAAGCTACCTATGTCTGAATGACTGAATTACTTCAACAGATTAATGAAGCCAGCAATCTTACAAATCCCATGTCAGAAAGGGGCTTCGGTCTTCATGCTCTGCTGTTCTGCTGCATACCCCCCCCCCAACAGCTGCTCTGGCATGTTTCACTACAGTCATTTTTACATGTCTTCCTCTCATTCTTACTCTATATCACCGGCATGTTCATTTCAGACATTCGCATGAAATCCAGGGGTGTTAACTTGCCTAAAAGTCAATCTGCAGCAAGTCGACTTGCCCACCACACTGAGCAGCATCCAGGTATCACCATGCTCATCACCCTGTCCACACTGTCCTCACTTATTTTCTGTAAACCACTGCCTTAAAAACTTTAGTAGAAAAGCTCCAGTATTGTGTACATTGTGTGTTTATTTCTAGCTTTTATGTTCTTTTTAGGGTCGTCGAACCATAACACAAATTCAACTGAAGAAGTTTCTCGTGGTGTAGCAGTGGAGAAACTGGACAGTGTAAAGAAATGGGGCATAAACACATACAAGGTATTCTGCACTAAGTGTAGATGCTGTGTTTTTAAAATGAAATAGATATGCTGGAATTTATCTATTTATTTTTTGCATTACCACCCAAGTATGGAAGCTTGTTTACCTCTCAGAAAAATTAGTTTTGGCAAGATAATTTTTTTGAGATTAAATTTAATCTGAAATTTCAGGTTGGGTGTCTCAAAAAACTCAAACATTTTGGAAAATAACTTGAAATTTCACATTATTAAGTTGAAATTTTAAGATAATAGCCAGAAATTTTGACTTATGGACGGCATTGTTTTTTAAATTTGTTTTCTTTTAGATAAGAGCTTCCATACCATAGACATCTATATGATATACAATATAACACTTAATGTGAAAGTCTTGGGCTTGATACCAGGCTTAGCGATCATGTGGCTAAGGGGTTATTAATTAGATTACTTGCTTATTGCCACCAATAACATTTGCTTTACTGAAGTAATGAGTAAATATTCAGATTGTCACTTTAAAAAATAAAGTAAGAACTTCTATATATTTATGTGCCAAAGACTACATCAGGTTGGGTTGACACTGTATGCTGATCTCTGTTCATATTCATTGTAGTGTACAAAGCAGATGTTCTCAGAAAAGTTTGGCCGAGGCTCACGGACAGTAGACCTGGAACTTGAGGCTCAGATTGACGTGTTAAGAGACACGAAGAGCAAGTATGAAAACATCCTAAGACTGGCGACCGCCCTCACCGATCACTTTCAAAGAATTGTTCAGACGCAGCAGGCTCTAGGAGATGCCTTCACTGACCTCAGCCAGAAGTCCCCAGAGTTGCAGGTATAGTATTGCAGAATCTCTCCATATGACATGTCATGACATTGGCAGGTAAAACCTCTGTGTTTCTCTGCAGGATGAGTTTGGATATAATGCAGAAACACAAAAGCTGTTGTGTAAGAATGGCGAGGCTCTGCTTAGTGCCATCAGCTTCTTCGTATCTAGTGTCAACACATTGGTCAACAAAACAATGGAAGATACTTTGATGACGATTAAGCAGTATGAAAATGCAAGGTATTGAACTAATAAGATGTACAACCGTTAAGTGGTTAAACTTAATGGTTGCCAGGAAAATAACTCACAGTCTTGTGTTTGTGTTCAGACTTGAGTTTGATGCCTATCGCTCTGATCTGGAGGAACTGAGTTTGGGACCAAGGGATGCAGCTGGCGTGGTTCGCATTGAGATGGCTCAGCATGAGTACCAGATCCACAGAGACAAATATGAAAGGCTGCGTAGTGATGTCACCATCAAGCTTAAATTCCTGGAAGAAAACAAGGTTCAGATTACAGTCTAGTTTATTCTTGAAATCCCTGCATGTTTAAAGAGTGCAGTCCTCTGAATTATTATTCTTTTTAGCTCTAGTAGTGAAGGATAGCGATATAAGTGTAACTTCTTTCCTTTTTTGGGCAGTGTTAGCAAAGTTTTTTTGTTTGTTTTTCTTTCAGATTTGCTCGTTATACTACACGTACAGTTTTTATGTCCCAGACCATTTAAATTAATTTGGGTGCTTTTTAAGGCATTATCTAAAGAAGTGCTTGAAGCATTTCAAGATAGCTGCTGAATAGCAAGCCTTGCTTCTAGTACATAATCCCAGTGTCCACACTCAGAGACTTACCAACTTTGTGGCACATTTCTGCTAAAGCCTTTGAGGGCTTAAGGCTGTCCCACTGTCAAATCAAGCGCATGAGGGCTCTCTGGTAGGTTTCTTGAGGCCTTATGCATGCTTTCTGAATTTCTGGAGGCTTTACCTAAGGGATTTACACACAGTTCAGGGTACCTTTAAGGTTAAACTTAAAAAGAAAAGTATGAGGAAAGAAATGGTAAACAAACAGACACGTAGGACCAGGCAACCCAGAGGTTGCAAGAATATTTAGATTTAAATCAGGGCGGTACAACCTCTGCTTTACTGCGCACAAATTTGATTAATTAATCTTTTTTATAGTGTTTAAAATGCTGTCCCATACCTTTTCATACCATTTTTAGTCTTTGTGAAATCAGACTCTCAGGCTCTGCAGTTTTGCTTGCAGGTCATGACGTTTCAGTTTTGAGGGTTGAATGCTTAGGATGGGTATAGGGACTGGGTTTGGCTCCAGTGATTTTTACCTCCCATCACGCAGCATTGGTAACCACATGACATCAGTGTTGTTGACATCACTGTGGTTTCACATGAAGCAAAGCCTAGATTAAACCACACCCAAAGTCAGGGTTCATTCATGGAGGATGTGGTTTTGAAACAGGCTAGGCACTTCCAACATTAAGGGCACAAACAACTGCCTTTAGCAGTATGATATGCCTCCTTAAAAACAGCTGCTCGTAATACTTTTGAGATGGTCATTCTGAACGTGGAAAAAAACACAAAAAAACCCCAATCATATTTAAAATAGATGACGAGGTACTGCCTCCTGCCAATGCCTCTTTTAACTTGCTTAAAGGATACCTATGTTGCTGTGTTTAGTGAGCACGGTGTTGAATATAACTGCTATCATTATACAGCAAAATGTACTGACGCCGTAGCCAAGGGATGATTTTTAACGACGAGAAAGGGATCTTTTGCACTTCTCCTACTTTCAGGGTAAAACCTAAATTAGAACTTATATTAGCAGAAAAAGAGCTTCCCTTGCCGAGAGACTTAATCTCTCTAGTGTGTGCCTGCATGACAGGAATGACCAAAGCATCTCAACTATGAGATGTCCTAGTCGGATGCCCAAACCACCTTAACTGGCTCCTTACTTGGAGGAGTGAATTTAGGGCAAAGTAAAATTGAATATATAGCACCTTTAAAGATAAATATCACAAAGTGCTTCATAACAAAAAATGCTGGAACATCAAAACATGAAGTAAGTTTAAAAATTAGTTTTTAGCTGCTTTTTAAAAGAGACCGCCAAGTCCACAGATCTCAAGCTCAGTGGGAGAGAGTTTCCAGTGTCTGTGGACCACTGTTGAAAAACCTCAGTCACCTTTAGTTCTCAGTCTTTTGTGAAGCAAAACCAACAGACCCTGATCACATGACCTCAGAGACCTGCTGGTGATGTATGAATGTAAAAGTTGATTAATGTACACTGATGCTTGATCATGCAGAGCTCTAAAAGTCAACACTAGAATCTTAAAGTGCACTCTGAAGGTTAATGGTGAGCCAGTAAAACTGAATTAGTATCAGTGTGACATTTAAGTACTTAGAAGACTCAGTCAGCAATGTTGTAGCTGCATTCTGAGCAAGCTGCAGACATTCCCGGGAAGTTTTGTTAAAACAAGTAAACACCGAATTACAAAAATCTACATGTGCTGAAATAAAGGCATGAATATGAATTTCCAGCTTAGAGCCTGAAAGAAAGGAACTCACTTGGGAATATTTCTCAAGCGGTAAAAGCAAGAGCGAACCACGTCAGCTTCCAGGGACAAAGCTGAGTCAAAAATGACCCCAAGGTTCCTGATAGAAGATTTATCAAATGTGACAAGGGGACCTAGAATCTCCATTACCTTAAGCACAGATCTGACAGGGGGACAAACAAGGACTTCTGTTTCCTCTTCAGTAAGCTGGAGAAAATTACCATGCATCCAACTTTTAATACAGTCTAAGCATCTATGCAAGATGTCTAAGCTACAGTAGAAACATCTTGGGCTTAGAAGAGATATTTAACTGAAAGTCATCTGTGCAGCAGTGATAATAAATGTCCTTTAAAAGTGCTCAAAATATGCTGAAGAGGGAACAGATATAACAGACAAAATAAGGGCCCCATAACAGAACATAACAGAAGTGGAGAATCACTCCAAAGCAGCAACTCCGATACACCCGCCCAGTATCTCAGCCAGGGGAGCACAATGTCATGGTCAGCAGTTTCAAAGGCAGAGGTCAGGTCCAGCATCAGCAAAACAACATTCTCCTGCATCGCTTTGCATAGAAATGTCACTGGAGACTATAAAGAGAGCTGTTTCGGTGGAATGAGCTCTATGAAAGCCAGATTTAAGTGTAACAAGAATGCTGCATTTGTCTAAAAGAGATGCATGCTGCTTAGCCTCAAGCTTTTCTAAAATGCTACCTATAAACAGTAATTTTGAGATTGGTATATAACTGTGAGGAAAAGAAGAGTCAAGTTTGGGTTTTTTTGAAGTGATTGAATGGCAGCTTTCTTAAAATAAGCAGGGACTTGACCAGAGAGCAGTGAAACACTAATTATATAGAGCACACAGGGACCGATAGACTGAGAGACAGTTTGGAACAAAGATGCAGGTAAAATGTTGAGGATGCTTTGAATCAACTACTATAAATAGTGCCTCAAATTAATGACCCATATTTTAGAACCCAGCAGCCCTCCAGAAGAAGCTAATTTCTGCTACTTGTATTCACAGTCTCCTTCTTTCAGTCAATACTCAGAGGTTGGGTCCCTAGGTGAGGGTGGAAATGCACATTGATAGCTTTGCTTTCACACTCAGGTCTCTTTTTACCACAACAGACCAGTACAGTGTCAATCTCCTGCACCACTCTTTCCTCACTCATGAACAAGACTCCAAGATACTTAAAACCACAGGGCCTGGACGGGCACAGCCCAAAAGCAATACATCGGCTCTCTCTCCTGTGAGGCCATCACTTGCAGGAAGGGGCTGTAGGAGTTCGGTGTTTTGTGGATCGGGCAGTAGTTGTGGTGGAGGTCCTGGGACTCTGATCCCTGGTTGATAAATCTAACTTTAGGAAAATGAAATATCACACATGACAAGAACTGTTAAAAAACTTGAAAATTCTTGCCAGATAAATGTAAAATAGAAAATAAATTCAAGTTAAACTTAAGATAGTATTTTCTGAGATCTTTAATACGGCCTGCTTGACTCCTGAGAATAGGCGTCAGAGGAATGTAATGTGCAAGTTATTTTTAGGAATGTATTCTGAGCAGTTAGTGATCCAAATAAATGTCTGCAGGCTTTGCTTTCATGTAAACACCTGAAACCATGTTTGTAATGTCATTTTCTCTCTTCTCTTTTCTTCTAGGTGAAGGTGATGCACAAGCAGCTGCTTCTCTTCCATAATGCCATCTCCGCTTACTTTGCTGGCAACCAGCAGCAGTTAGAACAAACTCTTATACAGTTCAATGTAAAGTTAAAGCCCCCAGGATCAGATAAGCCATCGTGGCTGGAGGAGCAGTAATATGCATCCAGGGTTCAGCATTTTCACATGTACAGTTTCATGCTGGCATTGTGGTTAGATGGAGAGGAATTTAAATGCATAAAGGAGTATATTGTAGAATAAGTAGCAGCCAGATATAGCTCTTTTGTAATGTTTTTCAGTATGATTTATTACATAGATGGACAACTTTTTAAGTTGTTCTTATGTTGTTTTATGTTAAATCACAAAATTACCTTATGTTATTTTCTTACTCTTTAGTTAGCACAATCATTTCCATCACTTATATATGTACAGGATAGTCAACTATTGTCGAGATTCTCCTTTGCAGTTTGCACATGCATTATTTTGATGTATTTTTAATGTTGTGTAAGGTTCCCTTTTAATATTTCAGTGTATATCAAATGGGAGGAATTCTGAAAATCAGACTAGCAAGTCAGCAGGATACTGCTACAATGTTATGAAATACCTTCTGAAATTATGTTTATTTTCCTTATGCATATGTTCAGCCATATTCATGAGATCAATTTTAACACATTTGAGTCAAACACATCAGAATATAGATTCACTTTTAAAATGACCCCACTATGTTTCTACTGTCGCAGTTAAAATACCTGCCTGAATGGTCAGTTTACATAGAGGGGGAATATATATACAGTAAATATATATATTTAGCAAACATGTTGATTTTTCTCTAACCTAATATACAATCATAATTATTTTACACCTAAATTTTGGATACAGTGTTAGATCAAGTCCAGCACCATTGCAACTATCTGTCTTTTTTACTCTGGAGTTTACACATGGAAACAAGCCTGAACGAACATGACATTTGTGTTTAACAGCAAATCCCCATCAATTCATAAATAAATGAAAAGATCTCAACAATCATAAAGAAATCCGTATCAAAATGTGGTACGCAGCCAGTGTTGCAGTGACTGTAGGAGCTGCCATTGTGCAACTACAAAACTTCCTTTTGAAATACTGAGTGGAAATAGTGGATCAAGGTGCACTTTAGGTTACAGTACAAGTTTCAGCATCTCCAAAAACAGAATGTATGAGTACATTTGTTATAGTTTGCATTATTTATTTACCTGTTTGTAACATAATTTGTATGTTACTTAGATTGTTTTAGTCTGCTGATTGTCTTTATCTTCTGCAAATCCAATAAATTCTGCTGGATGTGTTTTTTTTCACTTAGATGTGCTTTTGACACAGGGCTGTCAGTTTCGTATGGTTACAGTTCACAGTATGTATGTAAAGAAAACTCACAATATTCAGTATGTAATTTTAATTATGTACATGATAAAATATATCTGCAACATGCTTTCAGTGGATTATCTTATTTCTTTTTCCTTAAAATATACTTTTATTTTCTAAAGGCTAGCTTAGGTACGTTTAGTCCAGCACATTTTTTCCCTCTGGGGAAAAGTTAAGGTTTTTAATGTTGAGTTCACTTAAAGAATGAGACTACTTTTGCATAATGTCATTTTCACAGGGCGACTAGAAGTAGCCTGAAGAAACTGAATGTTTTCTTTGAGTTGGTGTATGCAGTCAATAAAGCCATCAATCTGTCAATATTAAAATCGCAGACATGATTGCTTTTTCAAGCTTCTCTGCCATTAACACAAATAGCTTTTTAATGGTCGCAGTGCTCTCAGATAAAATCAGAATAAGAGATTAAGGTTAAGAGATTAGATTAAAACACGCTCTTATCTAATCTCGTTACCTTTATAAGTTTGCTGTGGTCACACATTTGGTCTTGTAATTAAGTCTTAAATATATTCTCTACTCTCAGTCCCTTCGGACTTCTCTAAGTATATCTTTCACTTCCTGCATAAAATCCTACTTTATCCCACAGGTCATTTTTCATTGGAAAAGACAAACAACATGCAAGTTTTCCTCAGTATCTGAGAAAATCCGATGACTTGCATAATAACACTGTTTAACGCATTGCAGGCAATTTTCCGGATGATTTGAAGTATTGATCTTGAAAAATGTTTTTTGTTTGTTTGCTTTCTTGCAGTGCTTTTGTTAATTTTATATTATAATATGACTTGCAGTGCTGTTTCATTATTGGGACTAAAGTTTTAAGTACCGAGTCCCCAGTTCAGGGGTCCGATTGCGTTGTACGGATTTCCTTATATGGTCATCAGAAAGCCTCGCATACAGAGCTCAAACTGAGGCATTTATTTGGAGGCGAAATTCTGTGTGATTATTTTTGATAAATATACACCACATAGAAAAAAACAGTCGACTTGATTTGAATAACTGGTCTTAAATGTACTCTAGTACACACAAACAAATACACATTCTGGGCTTGTGACTGGCGAGCATTCCGTTATCTGATAACGAGCACCTACGGAGCGAGGCCCGGCAGTTTACCCAGAAGAAATGTTAGTGCTGTACAGACAAATGTGAGAATTTCAGTTTTTCGTGTAGATTAAAACGTGAAATTATGCTACTTGTAGTCTGAACGCAGTAAAAGAAAAAAAAAAGAAAAGAAAAAAAGGGGGGGGGGACAGGGGGCTGAGTTATGTTTGCGGAAGTCAAACGACACGCAGCCAATCAGAGCTGGACTTATTATACAGTGCACCTTTGTGAGAGAACTCCCATAATAAGTTACAGCCTAAATATTAGTTGGAAATTAATCTATATAATGAATTAAAATAATTGACGGTCTCACCGCAGGAATATTTACTAAAGTATATAACATTTGATTTATTTTTAATTAAGTTGACAGTTTATTTATTACTTTTTACATAGGTTAAATGGGTTTTCTCTGTGAGTCAGAATATTTGTCATTCCAGTGGACTGCTTACTCACGCAACTCATTGACAGATGGATAGAAACACAGCGCCTCCCCAAACTCCAAAGGGAAAAGAAAGAGAGAAAGAAAGAAAGAAAGAAGCCAATCCCAGTGTGCCTGGGAAGGTGTGGGCTGTCATGGACTTCAAGTGAGTTCACCTGGGCGTGTCATTTACACACAGGTAGTTTCGACACTCTTTTCTATCCAGGCTGATGTCACTCTTTACTTTTGAAATTTCAGCAAGAGGACTATAAGAAAAGAAACAAACAGGGAAGCAGAATGATGGGACTTATGCTGAGTCCAACACAAAGGTGAGTTGACTTTTTTTTTCTTTCTCCCCCGGTCTGTGACTAAAAATAATGCTAAGTGTTTGAACAAACATTGCTTTTAGTAGTTTACAGATTACAGTGGACAAGCATAGCTCTGTACTGGACAAAACACCAGGACCGTATTTTTTAGACCTCCTAAAGTGACTGTTATGGCAGATTTAAAGTAGCCTCCATATGTTTCCAAAGTATTTGCACAAGTTTCAACAGACTTTTTATGAAAATAATCGTCTACGTCACTCTAATAATTAATCTTATGTACAGTGAAGAAAGTCAATTCTATACTCGGTGCTAAACAAAGCTGCTCCCTGTTATAAAGTGTATGTGAAGATCTGTAGCTTATGTGTCCCCACCCTGCTTTGTTTCTTTCAGCCTGAATGCATCATCCTAACTGACAACATTTTGAACAAGTCACTCCAGGACTGACTGTTGCACCACATTCCTGCACTCCATTATATGCTGAAATTCAGCTTCTATGTATGAATATGAGTGTGGATGCATTCAAAACCTGCTGAGAGGTTCTTATTAAAAGATGCAGCCAGGAGTTCCTCCTGCACCACCACCTCCACCCCCACCACCTCCACCTCTGCTTCCTCCGCCACCACCTCCTCCACCTCCATCCTTACATGGCCCGGGTCCCATTTCAAGGTTAGAGCGCCGGCGCTCCAAGATGCGCAACTTCAACTGGGAGACCCTACCCAAACACACGGTTATAGGAAAACACAATATCTGGACAGCAGATAAGACTGATGGGGAATATGAGCTGGACACTGATCATATGGAGGAGCTGTTCAGCCACAAGCAGGCCCAGCAGCAAATCAAAGCTCTGAACCGTCAGAGTCTGAGGGGCCTGCCAAGTTCTGCCACAGCAGGGGAAATGGTGAGTGCAGCTAGCCAGACTATAAATGTGTCACCATCACCCGTTCATGTAGTGGAACTTTGACCCCCAAGGTTTGCACAATAGATTGAAAGGTTTTGTATTCTTTCCTGTTTATTGCTGAGATATGGAAGCAAGTTCTTTTGACCTGAATCAATCTCCTCCCCCCCAAGCTTACATTTAAGAAAAAACAGACGTCCCTGCAATGTTTTCCTCCCCTAAAATGTAAAACCAGTGTAACCAAAGTGGTGAATTTTATGTAATGGGAATATAGAGATACTATAAGAAATGTATTAACCTTTATGTGAAACGTACAATTTACATTTATAGGTCCAACTTTGCAACATATAAATAATATAAATGACTGATAGTATAATGTTTCTGCCAGAAACATTTTTTATTGATGTAAAATCACTCAGTACAAGGGTGGAGTCTTATTATTCTTCATTTGTTTGCCAAAGGAAGGTCTAATTGTGTTCTCATAGAACATCCCTCTCAGTTTTCCATGCTCTGTATTTAAGCTACCATCCATAATAAACACCAGTAAATACATTTACTTAATGAAGTGTAGATCAATCATGGTTTGACTAACAACACATTTTAACTTTTACTTTGACCTGTCACCTAGAAGTTTGCAAGAGAAATGGTGAAAAGGTGCAAAAGCTGCGTCTTTGCCTGGAATGTTCAATACAATCAACTCAAAGAATTCTTAACCTTTGGATTCGACTGTCTCTTTGGAAAGTTGAGATGTCTGTGATACGAAAGACAGAGCTCAAGTCAACAATGAAACCATTTTAGCAGCTGACAAGCAGATTTTAATCCAGTCTCTGTTCTCCCTTTTTTTTTTTTCCCCCATTTCCAGATTTCTGTCCTCAGCTCCAAGAGGAGCATGAACATTGGAATTTTCCTGAAGCAATTCAAGCGGTGAGTCAGTGGTAGCACTGTGAAGGTGTGATTATTTTGCACAATAATCTTTCCATGTTACACTGTTAAAGAGCACAAGGTGAGGCAGGCAGATTTTTATGCAATAGGACTGCATCATACTCACAAAATCTCTGAAAGCCAGCATGTCCTGGCAGGTCTGATCTACACTAGACTGTTCTACAGCTCTAACAGGTTATCTCCCTGATGTAACTCACAGATACACTTTTGAGAGGTATTGTAAATGTATTGCCTAAAGCTACTTGACATAAACAACAGATCTTAAAAGGAATGAAAACAATCCTGCTACTGTTAACATCCCTAAAATGTTTGTGATCCAACTACTGTGTCACCAGCAGAGCAAGAGAACATACATACATTAATCTAACTACCTTTTTCTTTCTCATTCTGTTCTACCAAATATTATTCCCTGCAATCTGAACACATTTCCATTCCATCATTTTCATGTCCTGCACAGCATGTATTTTGCTGAGAGTTGAAATAAAGTGATTAGAGCAGGTAGAGGCTTGTACATGTCAGCAGCCCAAGTTTTTCCAAGTATGCAAAAGTGTGATATGAAAGCAGACACCCACAACTAATGAGATGTTTCAAAGCAACAGTAAAAACATAATTGAAGATAACTGAATCTCTTGACCTCTATTTACAGGCCTATAAAAGACATGATTGAGGATATTAAATCAGGAAATGGCCTGGGCTTTGGTACTGGAAAACTGCAGGAATTATGCAAGTTGCTTCCGGATGAAGGGGAGGTACTTGAGTTTCTTTTTTTGTTTTTACATGTCCATTGTGTCATGTGACTCTAAACCTTTGTTTGTTTACTTTGTAAATACATAATCAGATTTTCTGATTTCACAAATGCAGGTGAAGCAGCTGGTTAATTTCAACGGTGACATGTATGCTCTCCCTGAAGCAGATCAATTTATGTTAATGTTGGTCAAGATCCCCAGGTAAGCCACCTGAATGTAATTCAATGAAAATCACATGTTAAATATCAATGGTGATAATGATGGAAACTTTTTGTCTTTTAGCTATGAAGAGCGTTTGAGCTGCTTAGTGCTAAAGGAGGAATTTTTGCCCCTTATGGATGAAGTAAAAGAATTCATCCGTACTTTGACCACTGCTGGAAGGGGTAATGTCCCCGTTCCTTGAGTTTTAAACATGAGACCCATTAAAGCAGAGTTGTATGCCCACTTGGAGTTGGAGTTAACCACATATGTTTTCTTTTAGAGCTGCTAGACTGTGATCATCTTCATGCTGTCATTCGCTTGGTCCTTAAGACTGGAAATTACATGAATGCTGTGAGTATGTAATGATTGTGTCTGTGGAGTCTTGGATGACTTTTCTTTGTATTTGTATTTGTTTAATCTAAATATGTTTATGTGATCATAGGGCGGCTACGCAGGCAATGCAGTTGGCTTCAAAATGTCTTCTCTGTTGAAACTAGTGGATACCAAAGCAAACAAACCTGGAATGAATCTTATGCACTATGTTGTGATGGCAAGTGGCTTTTACTTGTTTGATTACAATGAGGAGTCTGTGTTTTCTAACCTTAAGATGAAGTTGCAGAATTAGATTTTCAACAACTTTCTAATTCATCACAGCAAGCTCAGAATGTGGACACAGCACTGCTTAAATTTCCAGAACAGCTCAAACACATTGAAGCTGCAGCAAGGTAAGTAATACTTTTTTAAAAGCCATATAGAAGTGTCTTTTATGGCTTTTTTTTTCTTGTATTGCTGTATCATCAGAATAAGAGAAGAAATGCTTTCAAAAATTCTTTTAGAATACATCAAGGTGACATTGAAGGGGAGTATCGAAAGCAAGTAAAGAAAGTGCAAGATGCCAAAGCAAACATTTTAAAGCAGGAAGACCTAAAGGCACAGATGGAGGATTTTCTAATGGTGGGTGATTTGTTACTTGGTCCATTTTGTGTGAATTTTAATAGAGAATATATGCTCTAATATTTTGGTTTTGGCTCCAATTAGGAAGCGGAGGTTTGCTTGAAAGAAGTAGAAACTGATCTTCAGGAGTTGCAGTCTGTAAGTGACAGTGTGGCACAGTACTTCTGTGAGGACGCCAAGAATTTTAAACTGGAGGAGTGTTGCTCCATTTTCAACTCTTTTTGTGAAAGGTTTTTGCGAGCTATACAGGTAATATATGCATTATATGTGCTGGCATATTCCTTACCTGAGATAAAAGAAAAAATTAAAGGGTTTAAATTGTGATTTTTTTTTTTTTTTCCTGCAGGAAAACAAAGCCAGAGAGACTGCAGATGTGAAACGGAGACACAGAGACAGACTGGAAATTGCAGCCAAGCGGAGATCCACAGCTACCTGCTCCAGTAGAGATAAGGAAATGGATAGTGTTGCATTAGAATCTGTGCTACAAAACTTTGTCACCAAACGTGGTTCTAGGAGAAGAGCAGAAAATCCCTCATCGACTCGTGGAAGCCCAACTAATGGCAGCCCCAATAACGGGAGCCTTTCAGAAATGACTTCTCAGGCAAACCTTCCCCCAGTAAATCAAAAGATTCTAGCCTCAATTAGAGCTAAGGACATGGGCAGAAAAGAGTGGAGTTCAGCAGTTGAACTCACTGAGAACTCACGGAACTCACACAAAGCCCAGTCAGACATCGAGGACAAAATAGCAGAAAGTGAAAACTCTCATGAAGAAGAGATGAAAACTTCCAAAGAAGAGGACTCTAGAGGACTTAGGAACCCTGCCAAAAGGACTGCTAGCATTACGACCGCAGTTAGATCTTTTGATGATGATGAGGAAGATCTGCAAGATAATAATGAGGAGGAGGCCCAAAAGCTCCGTGAAGCATCTAAAAAAGTTTTGCGTTTTCAGAACAGCCGTGGCAGCATTTCATCTGGGGACTACTCTCTCGAAAATCAGAAGTCTCCTCCTCCAAATGCCCCCATACGCCGTCAGCTCACATTTGATGAGGAAGCGGATAGGTATCCTGATGACCCCAGCAATGAGGATTTGCTTCAAGTTTTGCTCAATCCTCAACCTTCCCCTAAACGTAACCTTGGACGCCGCCATACGCTACCTACTAAAGTCCCTAAAACCGAGGCAGGGGAAAGTAATCGGTGGACTGAACTGCCCGTCAGAACTCCAAATCATGTGGCACAAGAAAAGGGGACGATGCCAGAGCGAGAGGGCGCCGGACACCCTCCCTCCAAACCAGTGTTTGATTATACTGACATTTCTCACAACTTAAAACAATCAGGTGCTCAAGACACAAATGCCACATCAGCAGAAAACACAACCAAGCCACCTGTTTCCTCGGCTCATGCCATGCAGCCCACAGACAGCGATGCGCAGATAACTAGTGAAACTGTTCCAGCAAGCAGCAAGCCTGTGGTGTTCAAAACTGAGACCACTGGACTATTTTTTAGTTTTTTAAAACGCCTCGGCGATATGAGCAAACTACAGAGCAGCAAGGACACTGTAAATAAACCCACAGGCTCTGGTGTCTAGCCTTTGGGATATATTTTTACATGTATCAAAGATAAATTATGTAATTTAATGTTAATTGCAATTAATTCATGATGACAACAAAGTGTTAAGATTATTCTATTGTGGTCATTTTTGCTAAATTGTGAATATATTAGAGAAAAGTTAAAGCAAGTGAAGATTGGTTCTTTGTTTAGGAGAAGGCATTTTTTATGTTGTACCACTAGATGGCAAAATATAGTTGGCTTAAAGTGGAGGTTTTCTGGTTGATGTAGAAAGATGGTCGCATTCATTGTATTTGCATTTTTATCCATATCCAATAATACTCTTTTGACTAAATTGTTCTCAAAAATTGGATAAATGGTTTAATGTCTAGAGGGTACTTTGGAGGGATTGATGCGCAAAACGTGCAGAGGGTACTGAGAAAGTGTAGAGAGACAGAAAGACAGAGAGAGAGAATAAAATAGCTCAGAGGCTGTATTTAAATCATGGTTAGATTTTTTATTTTTTAAACTACGTGTACTGGTAATGCATGCTTAAATACAGTATTTCCTTTTTTGAGTTTTGTTTTTAACTGAGTATATTTGTATTGTTGTTTTCAACTCCTTTTGTGAAACATTCTTGTAATTCTTTTTTTCCCCCACATTATCACAGAAGCATGTCAAAAATGCAGAAGAGTGTGGTTGCTTTGAGGGTCTTACTCAATTCAGCCATTGTTTGATCTTAAATGGGTCAGTGTTACAAAGGCAGCCTGTATTGGAGCAGAGCTGAACTATGGAAAGTCCAAATGAAGGGTGTCGATCCCAAATTAACTTAAGACATTACCACAGTTGAAGGCCCAATATCTGGTGGCTGAAAATGGTGGTACATTTCACTTATGGAAGACCCTTAATACTTTCATTTTGTAGGAGCAGAGGCATTGGGTCAAAGAGGCCACAGCTTGTACCACAACATTAGAGCTTGTTTATTCAACTACTGGCAACGCTGTGCAGTTGATGCCAGAGTTGCGTTAATTAGGTTTTTGGTACCCTGTCAGGCTGTCTGACTTGAAATAATGAAGTAATAAAAACTGCCTCTTCTATAGTGTTTTCATTTCAATACAGACTGGTGTATTTCAAATGTTTTAGTTTTTTTATAATTCTCTATGATAAAATATTTATAAGGCTAGCATGCATGGATACGGTAAAGGGTCAGTGATAAATATGTTCCGACTCAAACCAGGCAACTACATTTATACTCCATTTATGTTTACAAACAAAACAATCAATAGCAATTTAAAATGCTTATCTGGTCAAGCCTTTATAATCTTGTGTTTGGGTATATAACAACAATCTGAAATGGACAGCTAACCTTTGATCATATTAAGTCCATATGTGTTCAGACAATGACAACATTTTTGTAATTTTGCATCTGCACAGCACTAGTTGTAGATTTTAAATCAAAGAATCAAGATGAGCTTGAACAGCTTGTCAATTTAAGCCTTTTTTTTTTTTTTTAAACAAACGTAGTCCCTCATTTTCACCAAAACGACTGAAAGCACATGGTAGTCAGCTAGATTTTTCCCCGTGTTAGTAAAAAGCCTTTCCCAACATCTAAGCTAGTCAAAAAACTCTCCTTGAGGTAGGCGTATTGTCAAAGCCTGCCATTAGATGCCTTCATAGATACAAAAACAGGGGATTTACAACAAGAACAAACAGCCAAATTGGATTTCTTTAGAAAACAAAAGTGCCTGCAGATTTCTGGAGGAAAAAAAAAAAATCTCTGGACAGAACCACCGTGAACCAGAATAGTAAGAAAATTGTGTAGAGAAATAGAGAAACAGGTCATGATCCAAAAATTTCCACATTATCTCTCAAATAAACAGTTAATGCAATGTTATGGCATTGGTGTGTATGGTTGCCAAATTGGGTCACTAGTGTTTAATGATGATGTGACTGCTGATACAAGCAGCAGGATGAATTTTGAAGTGTACAGGGCTATATTCTCACATTCAGCCACATGCTCCACAACTGATCAGACTGTGCTTCTCAGGGCAAATGGATAATGACCCAAATCATTCTGCAAGACCCCAGAGTTTCTCAAGGCAAAGACATGAGATATTCTTCATCAGGCAAGTCAGTCATCTGATGTCAACACAACAGAGCTTTTCAGTTGGTAAATAACAAACTGAAAACAGACAGACCCACAAACAAGCAGCAAATGAAGGCAGATGCATTAAAGGCTTCTCAAGGGAGAAAAGGCAGCATTTGGTGATGTTCACAGATTCTAGACATCAGGTCGCCATTGACTGTAAATTATTTTCATCATCATTTTCATGAAAAACAATCTTTATTGAAACTTCTTATGCTGAACAGTAAAAAGGTCATAAAAACAGCCTCTGATGTGAAGAGTAGATGCACAGATAGATCTCTATTTATTATGCGTTTAACCTGCTTTAAATTTCTAGTGCAATAATGGCTGTGTGATGGCTGGCTGCCTTGTTATTGTTGTTTTCATTGTTACATCATCCCTTCAAAGGGGAAGTCATGCTGTTTATCACTTGACAGCATAATATTGACCTAGATGTCTCTTACTAAGCCAGTCATAAAGAAATAAAAATATAAGTCAATTCAAATTAAAATAAATGATTATTTATTTATATGTTTGTAATAGATTACTTTAGGGTTGTGTTATTTTGTGTTGAGATTTAACATGTTGAGAAAAGCACTGTCAGTGTTGTCAGTTTGACCTACATTATGTATGTCTGTTATAGTCACTGCTGCTGCCAGACTGCTGCAGCCATCTTGACTCAACTGGAAGCAGTCTCCATGGCAACTCCACCTTGCAGAATAAAACCAAGAGACAATTGTTTGCCCCTCACCCCCAAGCCCCACCCCCCAACAAACTCCTTATAGCCTGCAACACAACAGCCACCTAACACTGAAGGCCTCCAGCATTTTATTGTACAGTGACATCATTTTGTATTCAAAATCCTCAACCTGCATGAACACATACACTCATTTCAAATAACCCCCCAAAGTGAAAGCTGTTGAATTCACTAAGAAAAAGCCTGAGTCTTTCTTTGTTCTCAAAAGCTTCTTCTAAGTGAAAACATACAGCATATCCCATTACATATTCCAGACTATACCACCACCTGGCCTCTGGAGTGCTGTATTACTAAAACTAGCAGGACTCCTATTATTAAAAAAAACACACCCATCCCCTTCCATTCTCTAAAAAAGAAACAAAAATAAACCGTCAGCTTTCTGGCATCATACTCTTTATAATAATTTGCATTTTACCTGTTTACCGATTTTAAAAAAAAAAAAGTCTCAGGAAGGAAGGTTTAGGGAAATATAATATAATTAAATCACTATATTACCGTCTGTTTTGTGCTTTTTAGTTTTACTGTGATCATTTTTGTGTTTACGTCCCAAAAATTCAAAGGGTAAAGACACAAACGTTGTGCTTTTAAAGGAAATGGGTGGTACCCAAAAAAGCCAAACCCCTTTGCAGTAGTCAGATTTATCCCTCAGTCAGTTCTCGAGATTTTCCACGTCTTTTACATATTCCCTGCCTCCTCCATATCCTATTGGGTTCTTTAACTCCTCCCATTAGTCATCTGACCAATGCCGCGCATAAACCACTGCCCTAATCTCCTCCTTTCCCTTGTCCTCTTCCTTACTGTCCCCTTCTTCTCCCAGACAGACCCTGCCCTTTCCTTTCTGTCGCCCTGTCTGTGGATTCTGTATTGGAGAGGTTTGGGACACTGACAATGGGAAGCTTTCTTTACGGCCTGCAATGCTGACACTCCTGTTCCTCCTGTTGGGAATTTATGTGAGTACAATGTAACCATTCACTTCTTTTTTTTATGGTGTCGAATTTCTGCTTTCTCATCCTGCTTGTTCCGTTATCCGGAGCCCTTAGTGATACAATGACTGGGCTAGAAGCAGATGAATAATTGATTACTTCATCCCAGCAACATCTGTGCACGGATAAATCATATCAGAGGGGGCTGTACTTTAAAAAAAAATTTTTTTTTTAAAACCACGATGTCCTCCTCTTTTGTGCTTTTTAAAAAAATTGCAATAATCAAACAACTTAAAGTCAACGCAGTTAATTCCAGCGCCGTTTAAGACAAACTGTTGCACAGAAATTCTCTATTGCTCTGATTTTAAAAAAAAAAATTTTTTTATTGCTTCCTCTTCCAGCCCACACACTTCTCCATTTTAGCTCCTAGCTGGCTGCCGGCTGGCTGCCGGCTCAGTAGCAGGTGGGCATCTCTGCTGCAGTCTGAGGGCTGGGCTCTTTAAATCAAGCATACATGCTCGTTTGTTAGAGGATTAGTGATCTTCCGTTGGTTTTCCTCATCTGAATATGTATGGAGTGTGCTGCTGGGAAGTTTTGTGAGCCACATGTGAATCGACATGTTGTTTTCTTGTGTCACTCTGTGGCTCCTTGTGTTGCACTGTACTGCAGCAACAGCAGCAGGCAATGCATCATTTTTGAAGACATTTTTTTTTTTAGTCTTCAGGCCTAGACTGTGAGCAGATGGTCCAGTGGTTTTGGTATGGATTATCTTTGTTCTTAAAGGCTCGTTTTATATTTCTCATTTTAGGGTAAAAGTATCTCAAAAGTTCAATTTTTAAAATGAGTGCAGCTCATAGAGATGTTTGGCTGGTTTTGCTCTGCTGTCTGCTTGCACTGGGTCACAGGGAGGGTGCAGGATGCTGCGCCAGAGGGCAGATTGTTAGCAGAGCTTAGAGAGTCAAATTATATCTGTGTTCTTAAGGTATACAGGACAGGGAACATGTGCAAGAGAACCAGGGGACCAACAAGGGTGTTGTGCGGGGTATACAGTACTATTCTTTGTAAATGTTGAGCAACAGAGCTTAAACTGTAGCTTAGAAGTGACCAGAAACAGCAACAACCTTTGAATACTAATTTGATCAAAGGCAGACATGTAGCATAGCCCTTACCTGTTAACAAAATCAGTCCCCTGTGCACCAGAACAAATTAGAGGATAGGGAACTTGATAAATATATTATAGAAAGATAGATTGCAGGATAATTAGATTTTTTTGATCTTTCATATTCAATGATTTATTGACCTGCTTTCCATATTATTATATCAGTATTTAAATGAGACCTGTGGCAGTAGGTTCTCCTGGGTTTATTTTTCCTAATTTGTGCATCAACATCAAATGGAAAAAATCTATTATAATATAATACAATATCCGTTTATCTGGCTCCACTGTTAATTGCTAATGAGTGTATGATTAACCTGATTTAATATCATACACAAGTTGGATCGTTCGTCCTTTCTAATCTTTCTTAGTTGTCATTATGAGGTTTGTTGAAACCCCAATTCAAAATAAATAGATTACTGTAGGTAATAACAATAATTATTATTATTATGGTTTATAGCTTTAGCCAATTAGAAAGCACAGAGTTATTTTGGAGTTTAGGACACAATATGTGAAGGTTTAATCTCCATGAAAATGATCATGCTTATTTTGAGTTATTAATTCATTTATTGCATCAGATTATTGCTCACTGATCAACAGAAGAATGACTGTAGACGAGCCAGAGTTTTGACTTGAGTCTGATTGTCAGCTGGTGTCCCTGGTTAGTTCCTGAAACGGCAACCTAAAATTAGAGTATAATGACTTATCCCAGCCGGTGCATGCAGATAGTACACAGGCTAGAGATGACCATCAACCAGTACAAGGCACATCCACCAAACTACCAATGCAACACAACCACAGTGAGGTACATTACATACAAATCAAAAAAAGGAAAAATGCTAGTGATTGGATCCTCTAATTCGGTACTTTAGTTTGATCAGTCTGCCCTCCTTTAAGTAGCACTTTAGTGATTTTATTTCTGTTTAGTGGTTTATGAGGCATTGGGAGTCTTTCATAAGACATCATCAAGAGGGATGCAGTTACATCAAGATTACTCGCTATACATGATAAATATTAGATGAGACTTTCTGAAGCAGCAGAGTGGTTGATATCAACTGAAAAATAATCAATAGTTTCTGGAAAATACCTTTACCAGTGGACATCTTTAAACTTTCAGCTACTGTTGTGCTGTTGTTTCTTTTTATTGAACAACAGTGCAAAGTTCAGAGATGAAGGGCTTCCAAGATGAACAAAATTACATCCATTTTATAGATTATAGACAGAGTCATTCACGCTGTAAAACATGTGACAGCACAAAATGGTTCAGGCTTGCAAACTAAGTAAATAAAAGTAAATGTAGCACAATAAAAATCACAGGTCTTTTTCTTTACCTATTATAATAACGTAGCAGCTGAGCACTGGTACTGTTCATTTGATCAAACCAGCATTTGTGCTGCTCAGCAAACCGCCAAGCCAAAATCACATTCAGTTTCTTAAATATTCTGAACATTAACTCCATTTTCTTTACAAAGTGTAACACCACTAATGCTTCACAGTGCACAATGCCTGTGTATCTGCAAAGTACAGCGTGTATGAGACAATATTTGAACTACTGAGTCATAGTGTGAGACATCTCAGTCTTCTTACTGCAGGTGAATAAGCATTGCAGGCACCGCTTGCGCGCTGATCGACCTTTTGTTAAATCTGCAGTGCATGTTGTGCCTGCAGACAGGCTGCCCTGCGTGCCGCATTGTCTTCTGACAATGTTTAGGAGTGTGGGCTCACAGGGCGAGACAAAAATCTCCTGTTGTCAGATCTTATCAATCTAAACACAAAACAAAATGATGAAAAACTGCCACAGTGTTAGTTTTTAGAAGTTCAATGTCTAATTGCAATCAGTAAATGTCTATGCTAGGCTATTATTGGGCATGCAAATGTGTTCCACTCTTATGCTGAGTGTATCATTCTCAATAGCCTTACATACAATACTACAGACACCATTTTTCCGGCATGTAACATGTGTACTTTTACCGGCATGTAAAGCCCAGCGTTCCATGCTGTGACTGTTCTGTCGGAGATTGATGCATCGAGACAGATTTCTTCATCTGATGGAGTGTAAGGGGGGTGGGGTGCTGGGGCATATTAGTCTTGAGAAATTTGTGTGAATAATGATTGATGAGTCATCATGGAGCCAGGCATCTTTTCTGTCCCTAAAAACATATAAAACAGACCCTGCGCTTAGATCCAGCTGCCTGAATGTCTCATTCTCAGGTCCACATTAACTTTGTTGTTGTAAAGAGTGTAATGGCTCCACATTGTTATTCCTAGTGCAAATATAACTGTGTGAATAGTTATGCTTGACCTGCGTTCACCAGAAAGTGCTACAAATTGAGACAATGATAACAAGTGTCTTAGGTTATTAACAAAAAGCACAATCTTGAATCCTTCTGAACAAATTTACAAACAATGAGACATTTGCTGTGATGCCGACAGTAGTTTAGATGTTTTGTGATTATGTAATTTAAGCTATGTCTCTTGAGTATATGCCTTTCTCACTTCTACTCTTACTTGTCTTTTCTCTATATATATCTGAGTCAAGTATACAGTTATTCCTTTGTAACGGTCTACCTTCTTCCTAATAACTCAGAAAAATCTTTCAACGATGTGTTGAGTTTATTCAAAATTACATTTTGGGTAATTCTGCTCAGCCTGTGAGCAATTATAGGATGTTGGCACATGAGGAAGGACACAAAAGATGTAGCAGAAAGCATAAACTACAGTCTATATTTAAACACAATCTGGACAGAACATCATTGAGGGCCAACACTTTTCTCTTCAGGTCAGTGAGGCTTTCACCAGTATATGCTGGTCTAGTACATAAACAACTGCTGAACACTCCTCTCTGCTGTGTCGCTTAAAACTGATATCACGAGATAGTAACATGGATACAAAGTCTGTTTTCCAAGAGATGCTGTATGCAACTGTAGTTCAATAATACCGAGCTGGCTAAGATAGTAATGCTTAAAATAGATTTAAAATATTGGATACCATTGGAGAAAAAGATACTTGTCTGTTACTCAAATAAGGAAAGAGGAAGGGAAGAGGCAAATACTTTATATGGCCATTGAAGCACAAACATCCTGGAATCCTGAATAGTCACTGTTAAGGAATGGTATTAACAATCTGTAAATTACAGCCTTCTTAAAGGGCCAGTTTCTGATTTCTCATTATGTAGATTGTAGTAAAAGATTGCTTTGAACATCAGTCGTTAATTTTATTTATCATAAAAGTATCATTAATGGGATCTATGCTCTTATTATTTTTTATCCTACATATCAGAATCAGAATCAGAATACTTTATCAATCCCTAAAGAAATTATGTGGGTTACAGTTGCTCCAAGACAGTAACAGTAACAGACTGAACTATTTAAACAATACAATATGTTACAGATTTTACCAATTTAAGAAATGTACTGTTAAAATGGTGCATGGTCATATTAGATATGGCCAAAACTTCAAATAACAAGGTCACTGTATGTATGTATAAGAAATCACCATGACCCAAAAGTTCCAGGCTGCTCTAAATGCTCAGAAGTTCAGAAAGTTTTTCTTCTAATCTTTGCTCATTATGATGTCAGTGGTGGCAGATATTTCTATGCAGTCATCTCAGACACACAGCTGAGGCTGTGAGTACAATAGCCCCACCCATCTGCTGTCTAAACCTTCTGTTTGGGAGGGGCAGCCAATCAGAATAATTGATTGATTTATGTATGTTTTTAACTAGAGCGGTTGGAGAGGTGAGGGGCTGTACCAAGGTACAGTATGGTTAGCATACCCAGTTCAACTATTTAGTCATGTGACAATTCCATTTTATTGGGCCAAATTCATTGCCCTGTTATCTCCTGTATAAAAGAGTAGAGTTTCTTTGTTTAACTGTCTCACTTAGTCACCATAGTCCAGAGATATTTTAATGAAACTTCTCGACCAAATTCTTTTTCTAAGTTAACAACGATGAATAAATGTCAGTTATTTTGTTATGAATGACCGACTTTATGATCCGTTCATTTCTTTAACCAAAAGTGAGAGGCAGGGGTACGCCCTGAGTACGTCACCAATCTACCACAAGGCAATAGTCCACAATTCATTTGGAATCATGATTTAACTTAACAAGTATATATTTGGATTGCCGGAAGTGGAGTACCTTGAGGAAATGCTTGTAAGCACAAGCGGAACATGCAGACTCGACAGAGAAAGGCTTCAGGCATGTTTGAAACAAGAATTTTCTGCTGTTGTGAGGTAACGGTGCTAATCACTCCACCGCAAGGCCGCTCTGTACTTTAAAATGACATGTTGACATGCTGACACTGATAGTTATATCCTGGAAACAAGTTGATTTATAACCATTAACTGAAATTAGACAAGTGAAGTTTAATAACTTTAGGGGCTTGGGGTTATTTTGATTTATTATTTTTAAGGACTTAAACTTGCTCTCAGTCTCATTGACTATACCAAAGAGATGACATTTTCCATTAAATGTAATTGTAGTTGGTCACATAACGGTGGGTCAAAGAATTAGTCATGTATTCAGAATAACAATATATTATCTCTATAACTGAAATTTTTCATCTCATAAAAAAGATGACGTTGCTCTTTCCACCCATTAAGTAAAACATACCTAGTTATTCCAATTTATCGAGGAGCAAAAAGCCCTGGATCAGGAAGCATGTATCATTATTTTTGTTGTTGTTGTTTTTGTTATAGAGGACAGCATAACCATAGTGATTTTTTTTTTTTTTTTTTTTTTAAATCTTCT